>KN887361.1:9128-21210 GCA_000934455.1 Apostichopus parvimensis | reverse complement strand
GGGGGGGGGGGGGGAGATCGATATTTCCATTTGGGTCGCAGATGCTTAATGATCTCTTATCATGGAGGTCATGTTCAAGACGGAGAAAGAACGTAGTATTGAATAATGTGAAACTATGCGGGTTGGCGCCTGTAAATATCAATTGTTAGTCTAATTGCTTCGACTCCTTGATACAATAGCAATTAAATCGGATAAATACGAATTGGAGATTGTCTCGGCATCTGGGCCTTGGTACCTCAATATAATAGTATTGTTGACCGCTAATTTTAACGATTTAGACGAGAGGCTTTTGGTGTTAGGCCTCTCCAGAGCGCCGGTCGCCTTGCCTCAAAAGCCAAAGAAAAAGCGGAGGTCCTTAATACCCAATTCTGCTTAGTGCTAACTAAAGAAATTCTGCAAGATCTACCAACACTTGGGCCAAGACCATTTGCTGATATTGCTGACACTACTCCTGGCATATCGAGAAACTTCTGAAGTTATAACTTAAAATCCACAAAGCAACTGGCCCGACAACATCCCGGGAAGGCTTCTGAAGGAATGCTCTTCAGCTATTGCGCCAATCATACAAAAGATTTTTCAGAAGCCTATCTCCACTGGTACCATCCCGCAGGACTGGCGTACAGCAACTGTGTCACACATATTCAATAAATTTAAAGGGGACCGATCAAAACCATCATATACCGGCCCATTTTCGCTTACTATAGTATTGTCTGCAAGCAACTTGGAGCACAGTTGGTTATAGTAACATTATGGCTCATTGTGATAATATTTCCAAGTTTTCAAGTCTTAGAGATGAATCATATAATATATTAGTTTGAATGAAAGCAGTTCTAACGCATATTAAAGCATTTAAATACGTATGTAATTCAACAAACATGAAACTATTTTTTTTTAGCTATTAGATTTGCGATCTGTCACTTAATTTCGTAACAAGAGACAAGCGAGTCAGATAAAATTACTGAACCAATCGGAACAGTTTTCACAAGGTCGACAAGCGTACAACATATCTACAACCGTTTGCCTCAGATCAATCGCATTCGTTTTGACCAAGTAATAGCGTTGTGCGTATAAGAGAACAAGATGAAATTTACCCCCCCCCCTACCCCCTACCCTATCCTCATCGATTACGGCACTTTATATAAGTAAGATATCAAGCATTTACAACGTATAGGTACACGAAGGTATTTCATACCTGATGTATCCAGATGGAGATGTTGCATTTAGAGACGACAATTAAGTACCACACGACGCACCAAACTTTGACTAAAGGACTAATCACTAAATCTAAATCAAAGTTAGCTGCTTCAGAGAATCCCATTCTATGTGTTGTGTGGCTAATGAGGAAAACTTTCTGTGAGGCAGATCACACCCTGCTATAAAGAAGTAACCATTTGATTATCATATATCGTGGATATTTATTTTGCTTTTGCCAATCTTGTCGTCCGCGTTTTGTCCCTGAACCCCCCCCCCCCCCCCAACTCTGGCTACGCCACTGCTTCCTGTTCGAACTCTTAGGGAGAGCTTGTTACAGACTTCCTTACAGAGGACTCTTTTGCAAAATGAAGCAGGCAAATCGTTTTTGCTTACCTGTGCCCGTGAAGCATATCTTTTGTGACGTTCCGGAGCCTGTTCACTCTTTCTGGCGGCGTTTGACACTTCATCTTTGTTAGTATTGTCTTGTGAGGTAGAGATTCCGAACAGCTGGGAAAAGTCTGCAAAGTATTTTCATTACAGGACGGTATTAGCTATAACAGTAAAACTGAATGTAATTTCGGAATGAGTGCTGTATAAACATTTTTTTATTATCTTTGTAAAGTTGCGACCGTCAGTGTTGTTGTTCAATGTTCCAGATATCTGCATATGCGGCAAACTTACCGCACTTCCTGCATATCCTTCAAGAATAAGACTCTATAATCTCTTACAATGACTCGAGCTTCTGACTTTAACTCGGCGAGTACAAGTTAGGCCTATTTTATGCCAATTTCGTTTTGACTCGAGTCGATGCAAGTCATATTTGTTCCCAGCCCGAGTCAAGCCAAATCAAGTCCGAGTCAGTGACTTGACTTGTTACAACACTGTTTATCATCGGATCATTGAAATTATGGTTATTATTCTACTATAAAGCCTAGAGACAATCCAAGCGCTTGACAATGTATGTCTTGGCTTGCCAGAAGCATATACTAAGTACGCGTCATTACTTCAGTATATAGCCTATATTAATCTTTTGACAATGAGTCCTGTAATATACCTATATACCACCCAAATTTAATGGATTAAATTGTTAGCTGCAATCTCTTTGCATCGTTTACACTTGTACTCACGACCATCTCCCGTATTGACATGTAGTATGATAAATGCTACAACTATGAAAAATACAATATTTTCCATATCTATGAAATCTTGACAGCCGCTTCTCGTACACCGTTTTATTTTCGAAGATACCCTTTAGATTTACGGCAAAGAAGTCTCATGAAACGACCAGCCAGTTCAATCGAATACGCTCGCGTACACGCACAAACTTGCCTCATCGTTTAGTGCAAGAAATCTTGTTAAAAACGTTGGCGTGCAGACTCGCGCGTGTAGAGGCTGCGCCTTTTTGTGCGTAAGATATACGCCGTCTAGCCTATATGTGATGAATCTAGCGTCTTCGGCGTTATACAAAAATCTTTGAATACAACCGAACATCTTATAAAAGCGCACATCCAGCTAATTTTTTGTTGAAGGCGGAAGGATTTTTAGTCGATTTAGCTAGTAAGATGTGGTCGCTAAACTGACTGCTGCAAATGTTTCCCAAGTGGGGCCACATACTTACCAAAATGCAAGGTTTACATACTCGCGAATGAGTGAGAATGTTATGTACAGTCACAGTTTATAGATCTTATAGATTATTTCTTATATAAAATGTTAATTAAACTTGACCTGCCAAGGATTATATGCACATCACTTATTTTTCTCTGGAATACATATGGGCACTACCGGGGTTCAGGGGCGAAGTCCCAGGAAGCTCAAGCGCTTTCAGACATTCTTTGTGCTCTCGTAGCAACATCAAAGCACAAATACGAGTAAGAGAGGGCGAGAGAGATTTCTATGGAATTTAAAGGAACTCTACTCGCTACGAGGAAGCAGGTCGGATGCACTGTTCACTGTACAGGTATTAAAATACCTAAATGAAAACAGTGGACGGTTACTACGTAAAGCATACCGGAAAACCAATTTAGTGTAATAAGACAAAATGAGTCATATGCATATTGTGATTTATTCAATTAATCATGCAAAACATGACAGGTAGTTGTGATCTGTTGGCTCAAAATGTTGGCACCAACGCTTCTAGGGGCCCTGTACACTGGGCGCCTTTTGACACTTTTCAACATTATGCCGCTTTGCATACATTACTAGAACATAAACATCTAGCTATTGAGAAACAACACGAACTTAAGTCACATAACTGAAGTTCAATATAATCGTAGCCACCATCAAGTTGAGTAGAAGTTTGGAGGTGGACCACAAGACCATCATTCATAGAAGTCGGCTTCAATGACCAGAGAGTACAGTCCCTCTCATTCATACAATACTTCATTCGCCTCTGGCCCATTCCAGAATAGTGCAGCCACCATTAATCAGTCGGGGACGTGCGTTTTAATGAACTTATATAGACCTAATCAGGATTTAAATATGCCTCAGAAAGCACAATTCGAGGTTAAAAGTTTAATTTTTTTCTTGGCGGAAAGAACCAGACCATCCTTCATAGGAGCCGGCTTTTAATGACTGCAGAACCTTGACTGCAGCCCCCCCCCCCCCCCTCCTTTATAAAATACTTCATTTCGCCTCTTGTCCATTCCAGAATAGTGTAGCCATCTACAGCTAGTCAGGGAAATTTCGAACCCCCGCCATCTTTAAAATCCTGTGCACGCCACTGTGCCCCGTGCATGATAAAGCCACCTCAGAAGATAATTAGTCTTGCTTGCGGCTTTGAAACTGTTACAAGTATTTGTTCATTAAAAATTGGTTCATATTATCGATAGAGCAGAATATAACAACAGTTCTTATGTATATTCTGCTTTATGATATTATCTCATCTCCCTACCTTTAATGTAGGCCTACAGGGAGATGAGACATTGTACTTCACCCACATCAGAAATGTGAGGAAGTGTGTGTGTGAGCGAGTGAGTAACAAAAGTGTGTCGCCAACTCCTCCTAGCCCTAAATCCTATCAAGTTCAAACTTGGTGGGTTAGTGCATGGGCGCAAATCCTGGCGGGGACAGCGGGACGCGTCACCACCAACTTTTTCAGTTGTGGGGGCATGATATACCGTGTTCCCACCAATTTGTCTTGACCAAACGCTGCATTTCAAATTCCCCTGTATTGAACTTTGGCGCAGTTTGATCCAGCATTGTGCAAATGACATGCTATAAAAGACGAGAATTTTTACTATTGACACTGTTCGGCGTGACTTCTATTAACACATTCAATCATGTGAAACATAATCTATACACGAGACTGGTTAATTGTGGTCAGCAAAACGGACTGAGTGCAATAAACTGCATGGGCCTTACAACCTGCTACACTATAGTACACTTTTCATCGTAGGCCTACTGTGAGACGTATGAGCTTTCCAATATGAATATACGAGTATGCAGGAGCAGCATTCATATACGTCGATGTAACTTTAATTATCACCAGTTCTCATTTTATTATATTTATCCACAGTTGTTAAATATAGGACGGAAATCGCATTTGCGGCAGTCTGGTCTATAATTGTTTTCTGGGAGAAGACCCCGCCAGACCCATCGTATACAAAAGTCTACTTGGATTATTTGTCCCCTGATTTTTTCTTCATTTCCCCAAACTAAATTTCTAACCCCTGCCATCTAAAAATAAAGGAGGTTTGGGAGCATCATTGGGTCTGGGAAGTGTTATTTCCGGCGATCTGGGAGGTATAGGCCTACGTACATTTGCCCAAAAAATTATTGTACGCTACGCGCGAACCAATGGTAGCGCTCCCCTTAGATAGTATCAGATAACAGACACTCGTCCCCACCATTATCCAAGACTGATCTGCGCCCATGGGTAGGTGCCTGACCATATGTAAACTCGTGCCTGCGTGATTGATGACGTCATTGGCCCTCAAGAAACCTAAAAATAGGTTTTTAGCAATTTCCCGCTCGTCAGCATGTAGAATAAAATGATAACACGATATGTAGACAGTGATGGGACAAATAAAATCAGTGGCGTAGGAAGGTACTTTTGAGTGGGGGGCTGAAGACTGATGGCCGGCCTGGGGGGGGGGTCTAAGGTGAGGGGGTGTCCCCCTTGGAAATTTTTTGCATTTCCAGGTGGCCTCAGATGCAATTTGGTGCAATATAGCGTACACTTCAACACAACACCCACTCCATTTTGTAAATAATTTTGCATTTTCACCTGGCCTTAGATGCAATCTGGTGCTCCAAATGAGATTTTTTTCTGCCAAAATATTCTGAGCACCAAGGGCAGAAATGAAAAGGGGTTTTCTGACCTGCGAAGCGGGGGGGGGGCGGAATGATACTTCCGCCCCCCCCATATTTTTCACTGGGGGGGGCTGGCGCCCCCCAGCAACCCCGGTTCCTACGCCCTTGAATAAAATAGAACATTATGTAGGTGTTTATGGTTGGGGTCAAAGGTCAATTGAGGTCAACATTCAAATGGCCTAAATTGTGCGAAAAAGTTTGTAGCAAACTTCTCCTAGGGCGTAAGTTCGATCAAGTTCAAACTTAGTGGGTAGGTGCATGAACATATAAACGTGTGTCAGCGTGATTGAATAGGTCATAGGTCAAAGTCAGAGGTCGAATCTCGGAGAGCTTGTGTAAGGCCAATTATTTGTTCGGAAGCCACACGAAATATATTTCTGTGCATTACCGTGTCACTATTTATCTGAGCCTGGTACTGGGTATTGGTTACCTCGCTTGAGCTTATCGTTGTTAGCAAGGGCCGCATTGATACAATACGCTACCTGATGATTGGTCACTTACGTAACGGTCGCCAACCCTACCATTACCAGCGCCAATGTTAGTAGGCATTCACTCTATGCTGGGGGTTTCATGCAGTTTTGGACCGCCCAGCCCCAAATCGAAGAGTTAGTACGCCCACAATTCGGGACTGTGGGTAGACACACCCCCACGATAAATTCCCGCCTTACAACCGACAACTGGCCTAAGCCTACCGTTTTTAATCTTAAAGAATTATTCCTCTGCATTTCTGCAAAAATTAATTTGAAAGAGCATAATTTTAGAAACAATTTGGTACAATAATGAGGTCTATATCATATTCCTAAAAGAAGATATGGACATCCGCTTAGTGCTTTTACTTGATTGATACCTGTTTGGCCTTGTGTTTCGCATCGGTGCAGTGCCGTTTTTTTAACCACGTAAAAAGAAGTCTGTATATAAACTACATATTAGTAAACTATGGTACATTAGCGGATACAAAAGTCAACTGTGGTTAGGGTCTGATACAGATTTAAACAGTAATTCAAATCCTATGGCAAATTTCATAATCCTCTCAATCTTAATTATTTCTTTGTAAGTAGGAGTTGAAATTTGTTTAACTTTTTTGTCTCTAAGCTCTGTTTTGGTTGTATAAAATAAACTGATCAGACTATTTTACATTTTGTTTTGATTGTTTTTTAATTAAAATGTGTTCTGCATGAAATAACACTGTAGTAAATGGGTTTCATGTAGTGCATGAGACGCCCAACAGGTCTCTCAGGGCTTTCATGCTGCATGAGACGCTCAGCCTGTTTTTCCAAGGGTTTCATGCACCATGCATGAGACGCCCAACACGTCTCTCAGGGGTTTCATGCTGCATGAGACGCTCAGCATGTCTTTCCAGGGGCTTCATGTAGTGCATAATTCAAAGTAAAAATGCTGAAAAACTCCCAAGTCGCCAAACATTTGTTACATAATTGTTAAGTCAATTACATTCCTATATCCTTTAATCATTTTTCGTACGCTGGGAGTTAAAAATCTTTGTGTGTAATTTTGTGTCCCACCTGCTTGTAGCGCCATGTACTTTTTTAATGCTACCTCTTATGGGCGTGACTACCATCATGAAACATTCAGCAAACAACCCTAGAGGTTTCATGCAATCTTAATTTTTCTCAGGAATTGCTAAAGACTGAATTTCTTAAATGTATTTGATGAGAAATATTAAACATTTTGCGATACAATAATCCAAACGAAAACCAGAGTGATTTTAACACTGATTTGTTGAGTTTTTCGGCAGTACCGTATGAAGTGTCAATCAAATTGATTGACACTGTCAATCATGCACGAAACGCCTAGCATAAAAAGGATGCCATGTTAGTACGCTAGTAGGCTACGTCCTTGAAAATTCAGTGATTATCTTGATTTGTATTTTGTCTGACTGTTTACATCAAATTGATAAATTTCTTCTGGCAGATTTTTCATTACGTTTTGTGACAATATATGGCGAAATCCATTACTACCGCAAAAGTAAGGCTAGTCGCTAATTGTTTGTCTTAGTACCAATTTCGCGAGAAAAAAACTCCAGTGTGAAAAAATGTAGCATAGGCTAGGCATAGTATTGTAACTAGGCCTATAGGCTACTGTAAATTAGCTTGTGCTAGGCTAGTTAGTAACGTTTGGCTGTTGAAATGGTAATCCATGTTATAGTACGTTCAACGCGAGTAGTTGTACTTCATGAATTGACTTACATAACCACCTGTGTGCACAAGATTTCAAAGGTGACGATGGGTGAAGGTGAGGGGGGAGTTGGGGGAAAGTTGTAAACTTCTCCCCGAATCATTAAGGTAGGGCCAGGGGCATTGATCAACCTTTATGGATTGACCAGAAGTGGATCCATTATGTTGTAAGGCCATGGGAATAAAATTTTTAGATTTTAGTTTAAATAGTTTTAAAATAACAGAGGCTTTTTTTCTCAATTTTCACTCGGCTTATTTGTCTTTTTCCCCCTTACACCCTACAGTAGGCTGACTAGCTTCTTCCACAAAGTTCCAGTATTTATTAAGTTTATGTGACTCGTTCATGTTTTGTCAAATTGGGATAGGTTAGGTTAGAAACGACACTGCTGTGATGCCATATCAACGATGCTTATCCCATTTGGTGACTGCTGAATGTGGGTACTAGTCATTCTTCCATTAAATTGTACTAACACTGTACCAGCGCCGAATGGTAGAGTCCTTCTGAGGATAATCAAATCAAATACCAGTTATGGCATGACAACTCCGTTAATAATTATGACACACTGAAGCACACAGTATCATGTAAGGGTTAACTTGTAAAGCTAGTTCCAACTCAATGCGTTTGTGTTAGCTTACTTACATTGTGGCGACCAGGTTTGCATAATTATAATTCTTTATAGTTGATAAACAATTCTCATTACCATCATAGGAATTCTGATGGCATCCAATAAGGTATGCTGTATTGGCTCCAAATATATATTCTAGAAGTTAAAATACAGTCACCTTTGGTCAAAATTCTTAAAACTGTTTTTATTCCTCACTAGGGCATTCAGTCATCTTGTGTGTACCTTAAAAATGTCTGAGAACAATTTGGAGAGTACTTATTGAAAAGTTATAGCAATTATAGCGTGCAATAATTTGGGTCCTATACAGACTACCTTTAATGCTATGCATATATGAATTTCTTTGTACCATGCTGGCTGCCTATTTTTAATTGGTATATATTTGAGTAAGCAGCATTTTTCAATATATATGGTATGCTGTTGCCAGAAGGTACACTTGGTCTCTTCTGGATCTATTTTTAAGCAGAACTTGCAGGTTAGTCAGTAGCCATGTTTGTCAGTATCATGTTAGATTGTATTGAGTTTGTTGCTTTGCTAGTTACATTCAAGTTCGGACATGTGCTATTAATCGCATTGTCAGATATTTTTCTTTCGTCCATTAGGTACAGTAGCTAACACCAGTCCCAGTTCTTCTTTACTCCCAAGTTATGACATGTTATTAACTTAAAGCTCTTTACCTGTATGATCCACTGTCACAGTGCGATATAGGTAACCTGTCATTTCAAGTACATATATAATATAGACTTTCTCTCATGCCAATGTTCTCCAGTTGAGCCTCTTTGCCTTTTGATCATTACTTGGACTTGCTACAAGTGTACCAGTTTTTGCCATTCCCCAATCCTTGTATATGCCATGCAGCATCAAGTCATATGGTTGGTACTCATGCAGTTTACTTTATACTGTACTATTAAGTCTGTTATCCCTAGCCTTGTCCTCTGTTCCCTCCATTGGCACTTCTCCAACAATTGACAGATATTAACCAAGGTACTCAGGCAGCAGTAAACGTACAAATTATCGAATGTGAGCCATAAAAAGTCATCACTCTTCAACATCACCTCGTCTGTTATTTGCTTGTATCCAAATTATCCAATCTAAATTATAATGAAGATAATCTTACTAGACTTTGAGTACATATTTGTTATACTCTACCTCAATTAAAACAAAAGGGATATTGTTTGTAACTCATTTAAGGTCACCCAAATTTTGAAAGTTTGGATGTATTCAACTCTTCTAAGTACACTACCTCATGATATGTACAGTAGGTACCCAAACAGTGCTATTATTAGCATAGATACTTTCTAAAGATATTACCATGAGCTGCAGAGTTTTGATAATTTATTTGCTAAAGTATGTAAAATATAGATTTGTATGTTGTTGACACATTGCAAAAGTCAGAAGAATTTCTTCCTCAATTGATTAAAGTATGTCAGATCAAGTTCTTCAGTGCCCCATAATTGAATCCACATGGCAACCATTTAGAGATTGTGACTATTATCAGGATCCAATATTCATGTATTTAACTGGTCCTGTGACTTGATAAAAAGGATTTTAGAAGACTCTGAGATTCTCATAAGTTGAACAATCCAAGCCAGTTTTATATTTTAGTTTGTAGGTTGTTCAAGCCACTTCAATTTTGTTTTAACAAAAGTCATAGAAGATATGTGAGGTTTTAATATGCATGATGTTATGGTTTGCATGTCCTATGCGCTTACCAGATTACAGATGTCTGTAACAATCTCACCAGATTGCTGGAGTGTATTATAGTCTTTGACAAGATTATTCTAGGGAGCTGCTACTCTAACATCCTCATGCAAGGAAGCTGCTAAGATCAGAGAAATATATTATATTACAGCAAAGTACTTGGCATTAATCTCTTCATTTTCTCTTTGACAGTACCTTAAGGCATCTTTGGAAACCTCAGAGCCCTGGTGTTGATATAATTCATCACATACAGGAATCATAGCTTCAGTCAATATACAGTGAACTGATCATAAAAACTGAGAAAAGTTCCGAAATTTGTTATGCTTGGATGACATATCATTGATCCATAGAGGCTCTGTATGCTGATGAAAGAAAAATGATATGGGGTAAGCAATGAGTGGAATTTTTTCTTGTGCCAAATTTATTCATTGTTCAACTTTCAATAAATGTCTTAATATAATACTGGGATTGATGAAACATGTGACACTGTTGAAATTAATGATACTGTACTAGCTGAAGTATCGTAGTAGGAGTACAATCAGTAAAACTTAATCTTCGCTATCTTGGTTTTATGTTTCATATTAAAGCTGCATTTGTTGTAATTTTGTGGCACTCTGACCAAGCTACATTTTATTTACACAATAAGAACCCCCTTCATTCTAGTTAGGACAAACATGTACTACAGTACATGTGGTTTAAACGGTCGTCTCCTGTGCCCATGTACTACAGTACGTGTGGTTCAAATGGATGTCTCTTGTGCCTGATAGTTATTTACTTCATTTTTTACATCCTCCTCTCCTCACCACAACTGCACTCTTGATGTACTGTTCTATAGCACAGGTGGGAAAAGTGGGACCCATGTCCTGCAAGGGGGCCCCTGGAAAACAGTAATCTTTTAGCTTTGTCCTCCTTGGGGACCAGCTTATTCCATTGTACTGCCCTCCTTATTCTACCACCCATAGTTTTCAGAGCTTTAATTTGCATACTTAGACTTTTTATCTCCAAATACCCTGACTTTGATATATTATCAGAACTTCTTAAAGGGAATAATAAATGTTTACAGTGTGATGTTGTTTGCAACAAGTTTATGAATAAGAAGACCAAGGTGCTTGAAACAGCATTATTACAAACTATTAACAGTTTGCAATAAGTTGAATACGTACTGTCTTTAACAGAGTTCTTATTGACATATGTGTTGCTCTTTATCTTTAGGTTTTACACTCCAGTCTGGAGTACCTTACACTAAAACAGTAGAGTCTGAGGTACATCTCACAATGGCAGCCTTGGATGAAAACTGTAACGATGGTAATGATTTGAAGATTAAAGGCAAATACATTTGTAGATTTGTGTCTGTGTGGCATCGTTGCTTTAACCTCCTTCATACTTCTCTGTTTTTTTAACACCTTAGGAGAATTTCATACATAGATTTGAAAGTTCTCTCGAAGGATTTATGCAGAGGTATGGTTGCAACAAAAAAACTTCAATAAAGATCTATCTTCTACATTTTAAAATCTACTATTAGATTGGTCAGATTCTTCCGTGAGTTCATTTGTTAGAGTGGAAATTGCAGTCCCTTTTCTCATCAGACTTTGTGCATCCACGGGTGTGCAAAGTGCAGGCTACATGCATCCCTTGCATTTCTGTGACTGCAAGAAGGTTTTCAAAATCATATTAGTGTGGCCTGCAGAACCTTATGGCAAGAAAAAAATATGAAACATAGTAATAATAATAAGTAATAGTTATATAGCGCAAAATCAGCAAAGCTGCTCAAAGCACTTTACAAATGTAAGACCTAAAAACAAATAGTAACAAAAACCTAAATATTAAATATATAGAACCAATAAGGCACAAAATGTAAAAGCTTAAAGCAACAATATAAAAAACACTCGTACTAAACGATAATAATTAATGCCCTAAACGCATAGTCCAAAACAAATAGTTTTAACAAAGAATACACAGAAGATTAAAACATAGTCAATAATTAAATATAAATAGGTATGAGAAACTATAGTACAATAACACAAATATTGTAAAAGCCTAAAACAGATAGTAAAAAACACC
>KN887360.1:26028-36616 GCA_000934455.1 Apostichopus parvimensis | reverse complement strand
CCGGGTCCCGGCTACTAACGAAAACCCTGCCTTCGGCAAGGAATCAGAGAGCCATGAAAAGTGAGACTACTTTATATTTAAAGTAACAGGAATTTGTCTGCTTTTAAAAGAATACTTACATTTTCTGATTTGTTTCTGTTTGTCATAGGTTGGTCTCATAAAGCCTTCTTTGAAGAACCACACAAAGTTAATGAACCACATGAAAGGTAAAGCAAAGCAGCCGACTAGAAGGGGAACAGAAAGGTCAAAATTATGTGAACAGTTGTTTGTTGTTTGTTTGTTCAACTATATTTCAACCATCAACGTTAACAACATTTTACATAATTCAAGCATACACATACAAAGTATATGGTTGTGGGGATCCTCGAAAAGTTCATAAGAACTGGTAAGTGAGGTATTCCCAAGACACAAACTTACAAAGTATAACAAAAGTACAAAGTATGACAACAAAAAAAATGTTACAAGAATAATGAATAATAAAAAATAAGAAAAAGTAAGGGGGGGGGGAGAAGAAAAAAACTTTAACAAAGACGTGGCCCGAATTTTAGACTAAATCATAAAATTCTATTCGAAAGAAAGTAACGCTTTAAATTACGTTTGAATGAGGATAGATTATTAATTGAATGCAATGCAGTTGGTACGGGATTCCAATAAGAAATAGCAGAGTATTTGACGGAAGTTCACAGAATACTCTGGAAAAATTTAGAACTGAAAACTTGGTTAGGCTGGATTCTTATCAGTTTTCAGATGGAGTTTTGAATGGAAGTTATAATTGCTCTGATAATAGGAGCCGTCCTTAGGCTTCATCTCACATGTTAAGAGCATCTGTTCAAGCAAGGTCTCCAGGGACTCACTTAGTCGTGGGGTATTTATTCCTCCCACTGTACACCTGTAGTTAAAGATTCATAAACAAATACAAGTGATGCCACAATAATAATTTAAAGACAACCCCCCTTCTTGATCACTACATATCATTTTACCACTTCTGTAGGGTCCTTGATGGGGACTTGA
Source organism: Apostichopus parvimensis (assembly GCA_000934455.1). Lineage (NCBI taxonomy): Eukaryota > Metazoa > Echinodermata > Holothuroidea > Aspidochirotida > Stichopodidae > Apostichopus > Apostichopus parvimensis. The sequence continues at coordinate 35,605 of KN887360.1, read as the reverse complement.
GTGTCCCTCCTGATCCTTTTTTTTCTACTAAACTTAACTTCCATGTAGGTTATTTAAAATAGATATCTTATCCTCTCTTTTGTGTTCTATCCATAAAAGGAGACCTGCAAGTGTAAGTGAGTGGCGACACAAAGCTTCAGTTGAATAAGTTTCATGAAATACATGAAAGTCACTTAAAGAAGTTATTTATAAACTTTTCAAGTGAAATCATGCAGTGACAGAAATTGATCTTTTGTTAAACAGTATGTCCACACAGCTTCACAGTCAGAAAGGATTAAACTTAAACCATTTTACAGGTGATCTCCCAAACTGATGAAGTAAATTTCTTTCAACAAAATTTCAAATTTTTTAATCTATATGAAATTTCTATTTTGATTGTGTATTGGAAATAAGTAATTTTGTTACCTGACTCCAAATAAATGATTCCCTGTCATATAAAGAAGTCATATTTATGGGATTTTTGGTAAACCTTAACTTCACATAACTTACTCTACTGAACACAACCTTGAACTTTGACCCACTTCAATGTTGTTCAATACTTACTGATGAAATACTTGCGACATAATTCGAGTTTTTCAGGATTCTTCATCCTCTCTAGACTAGGCATGATGGGAATATGAGGTTGTTCCTGGTTGCAATTCTAAAGCTGTAAAGAGAGAGAGAGAGTTTAATAGAATGAACAATGGGCTTGATTGCAGAACCGCCCACAACACAAAGCTCAACGATGTAGCTGGCTACACTGTCGCACCCCTGATGGTGTAGACAGTGTACTAGCCACAACAGCAGCATTATACATTGAACTTAGCATATACTTCGCATTTTCTTCTCTATTGAACTTCCCTATGCATAAATGAAAGGGATGGTGTAGCCACAACAGCCAAATACATTGGCCTCTTGGCAGTTCTCTGCATATTACTAGACTCCTTATATGGATGCCATAGCCAACCTCTTTCAAGGGTGTTGCTTCAATTAGTTGTTGGGTATTCTGCAATTATTCCTACAATGTATTGTCCTTCTCAAAAAGTCCTGTGTGTGAGTTGTGGGGTAGCCTACTGTTACATATTCAAGAACATATTGTACCTTTAAGTATATTTGTGCTAAACTATTTATGTAATAGAAAGTTCTACATACTATGCTAATTAATACACATTCCGTTGTATTGTAACTCTAGCCTGACTGTAAATACACGAGACAGACTCTCGACCAACAAATACGTGTTCTTTGAAGAACCACACAAAGTTAATGAACCACATGAAAGGTAAAGCAAAGCAGCCCACTAGAATTTAGAAAGGGAACAGAAAGGTTAAAATTATGTGAACAGTTTAAGGAATACTCTGGATAAATTAAGAACTGAAAAGTTGGTTAGGCTGGATTGTAGGTTGTCTGGTGTAGAACAAAGGTTTTAAGAATATAGTCTATACTGTTGTAAGCCTAGTCTTACTTTGGCCTCAGTTAACTCACAAGTTTGAGTAGACCTAGGCTGTAGCCCTACTGTAATTAGTAGTAATATAACACTAGATTCTAGCCTATACTTCTAGTATATAGTATATATTAGTATAGGCTTAACTCAAGTTAGTTTTACTCTTGATATTTACTATGAATAAGTCTGAGGACCTACGCCATGACTTACGTTTGTTCAAATAGGAAAGAAAAAGAACTAACTTACGCCAACAGAAATTGAAACAGAAGCAATGGGGGAACAGTAGTTTCTACTTCGAGTTAATGTTGACGAGCGTCTAGTTCATGTGAAATTTATTGATAAACAGGACACTTCCTGGGTTCATTACTCGTCAAGTCTTATACTGTGCTACACTATAGTATGGAACGCCAAAAGGACCACAAGTGGCGTTGCTAACCTAAATAGGAGGTGCTACTACCCTAAACTCGAGGTGCGACTACCCTCAGCAGGAGGTGCTACTACTCTAAACAGAAGGTGCTTCTACTCCTAAGAGACGATGCTGCTGTAAAAGCTGCCGCTACTACTTTTAATAGGTGATGCTACTACTACAGGCAGCGATGCTACTGTAAATTAGTGGCGTTGCTAACCTAAACAGGTGGTGCTACTACCCTAAACAGGAGGTGCTACTACTCTAAACAGGAGGTGCTACTACTCTAAACAGGAGGTGCTACTACTCTAAACAGGAGGTGCTACTACTCTAACCAGGTGGTGCTACTACTCTAACCAGGTGGTGCTACTACCCTAAACAAGAGGTGCTACTACCCTAAACAGGCGATGCTACTACCCTATCTACTATCCTAAACAGGGGACGATCTACTTCGTTACTACGACCTTTTCCAAAGCAAACCGCAGTGAAGGATAATGCCATTACAAATCTGCTGGTTATTCTTTTGCGGATACATACACCTGTCATTCGGCCGCATTAAAGAGATACATTGTTTCAAACAAAGGTTAATTTTCAGCCGCTTAACATACTTGAGAAAAATTTAATGGATACAATCTGCTGGACGGAAGTCAAACTGATATCATGAGAAACAAAAGACAAGGCTCTTTCAAACCGTCTGCCAGTACAATGTTAAGTAAAACTAGATGCAATACTCTTCATGCCAAATTGTACCTGCCCAAGTTAGAGAACATCAACGTACTTGTATGCTATGTGAAAATCCTTTTACTGATTGCGTGCTGCATTCAAAATTTACTGGTGAAAGTTATATCGACCGGGAAGCTCGCTAGTTGCCGACCATTCCGGGACAGGCTAACAGAATAACATGTATAGAATTTGTGTTAGGTATTTCTAAAATTATTTTTGTTTGTTCGCTCATCATGAGAATACGTAACTCTGCAAGAATGACATACGTAAGATGTTAAATATTTTTATTTTCTGTGTATAGTTTAGAAAAGAAAGAAGATATAAAATACGGCGGGGTGTCGCACCCCCAGAAGTCGATCCAAAAAAGTGAAGCTGGCTCTTTGTTTTCCCCCTACGCCTAATTTTGCCAGGTAAGGGTGATATCACAAGTACATCTAGTTTCGCCATCTGCTAATTGTGTTCACGAAATATGGGATCGAAAGCATCCTGAAATGAAATGAGGTAGGAGTAATGTGGTTAAGTACCCCCTTATTAAATTAGTAAAATACAAGCCTTAACAGAGAATGAAGGAAATTAATTCCCAAATTCTCGCAATTTCAGAGTGATCCCCTTTTCTGCAATGATATTTGTGCTTCAAAATGGCTATGAAAGACAAGCACTGTCCGAAAATGCTATACCACGTTCTCAAGACATCCTCAGACATCCTCTTTAGGTGTATAAATGGGGACTTGTGATATAACTTGTAAATATATTGCGGTCGCCGGTTTGTGGCTGCACCCTATGGGAAGTCCCCCAGGCCCAGGCGACACATATATGTGGTGTACTGTACAGCCCCGGGAGGGATTGTTTTAATTGTGCAAATTTTGTTGTGTGGGTGTGACAAGTTACCATTGGCCAGGGGTTAAGTTATAAAGTCGTATGAGAGGGCCTTAGCCTCAAACAAGACTGTAAGCCTTCACTGAACTTCAACTGCCACCGTATGGGAAACATGCCAGTTCCTGTTGCCGCGGTGATCATTTCGGCGTTCCATAATTCCTACATACATCGACGTTTGAGCTGCGTTAGTCCACAAAGCCAAACATGGCCGAATATCTCGCTTCCATTTTTGGTACCGAAAAGGACAAGTATGACATTTTTATTCAATTAAATCTGTTATAAATACTTCAATGCTCACCGGAATACTACTCGCAATCATTTTTGTGATCCAAATAACGTCTGTTTAGTATTTTCACATCAGCACTGTCGCTTATTATTCTAGCCTAACGCGAGTGAAACGTTAGTCAGTGTAGAGGCCTATCCTTATTTTATGCTACACTAACTTACTGAACTAGCCTAGTACTAACTAGTAGACAACGCAAGGTCTGCCGAGTACAAGGCTAAATTAGGCTTAAAGTTTAATTAAAGCAACTAGATGAAAGGCCTACAAGAATTCCGTTTAAGCTAGCGGTTAAGTGATTATAAACTTCACACTTCTGAAATAATTATTTCTCTGTAGATGCAAGTTGTAAGGAGGTCTAGGCCTAGGGGCATAGGCAGGGGCCTTTTAACATTTAACACTTTTAACATGCTGCACATGGTTTGTTTTCCTCCTTGGAATTGCTATCAGTATATATGCCTAATATTCCATGCTTGTCACAAGAACATATGTACATATTTGTCTTCCCAATATGCTGAGATTTTGACCAAAAGGTGATCAATCCCTGGTGAAATGAGGACACTGGAAGTTTCATGTAACCACATAATGTATGGTTACACATCTGTATGCTAGGAAGTGGTAGCCCTAAGCTCAGTGACTTTTCCTGCTCCTACGATACTCTCATATCTATACAAGAAGAATAATTTATAGCAATTACTAAGTTGCAAACAACTTTGAACATTTAATTTAACTTAGATTAACTTTCTGTTTTGCAGAGTTAATTGTTCGTTCTACTTTAAAATTGGTGCATGTCGTCATGGAGACAGATGTTCCAGGTTACACAACAAGCCAACGTTCAGTCAGACCATTCTGATTCAGAATATCTACCAGAATCCTCAGAATACAGCACAGAGCGCTGATGGATCCCATCGTAAGTAAAACAGAAGGGCAGTCTCATTTGAAAATTGATGCAGCTTGGAAAAACTAACAGATCAATAAAAGTAACATTGAATTAATTGCTTCTGCCCCATGCAAGTGCTGTGCCTTCTAAAAAGTTAATTAATTTGCCCTAAAACAGCCTTTTGTGTTGAATTTTGTAAATCTGCTTTTTATCAATAAGTCCTTAGATTCCATACCAGTGCGATTCAAGAGTTTGACAGGTCCATAATTATAATTTGTACATTGTATGTGTTTCATGCTACTGTATGAACAAGAGTGTCTTGGCAACAGGATATTGGAATCATTATTTACGACATACCCTCTTATTAGGTTTTGCTCAATAATTAAAACAGTGCAAAAGATTGTTTTAGGGTTTCTTATTTGGTGTAATTATTTCTCAGGTTTGGTAACATTGCCAATAAAAACATGAAAAGGTGTTTTGAGGTTGTTTAGGTTCTAAAGCTTTTACTGATGAAGTTTGATCCACCATTAAATTAATCTGAAGTACATATCAGGGAATAATTTATTCTGTACCGTGTCTCAAAATGATATGCAAAATGGGGCAAATTGCTATACAATTGCAAAAATGTTAAGCAGTTTTTGTACACAGTAACCAGTTTAGAACCTTCGAATCTGCTAAAAAAACTTCAAAGACTAACTTAACGCCTGCAAATACACGAGACAGACTCTCGACCAACAAATACGTGTTCTTTGAAGAACCACACAAAGTTAATGAACCACATGAAAGGTAAAGCAAAGCAGCCCACTAGAATTTAGAAAGGGAACAGAAAGGTTAAAATTATGTGAACAGTTTAAGGAATACTCTGGATAAATTAAGAACTGAAAAGTTGGTTAGGCTGGATTGTAGGTTGTCTGGTGTAGAACAAAGGTTTTAAGAATATAGTCTATACTGTTGTAAGCCTAGTCTTACTTTGGCCTCAGTTAACTCACAAGTTTGAGTAGACCTAGGCTGTAGCCCTACTGTAATTAGTAGTAATATAACACTAGATTCTAGCCTATACTTCTAGTATATAGTATATATTAGTATAGGCTTAACTCAAGTTAGTTTTACTCTTGATATTTACTATGAATAAGTCTGAGGACCTACGCCATGACTTACGTTTGTTCAAATAGGAAAGAAAAAGAACTAACTTACGCCAACAGAAATTGAAACAGAAGCAATGGGGGAACAGTAGTTTCTACTTCGAGTTAATGTTGACGAGCGTCTAGTTCATGTGAAATTTATTGATAAACAGGACACTTCCTGGGTTCATTACTCGTCAAGTCTTATACTGTGCTACACTATAGTATGGAACGCCAAAAGGACCACAAGTGGCGTTGCTAACCTAAATAGGAGGTGCTACTACCCTAAACTCGAGGTGCGACTACCCTCAGCAGGAGGTGCTACTACTCTAAACAGAAGGTGCTTCTACTCCTAAGAGACGATGCTGCTGTAAAAGCTGCCGCTACTACTTTTAATAGGTGATGCTACTACTACAGGCAGCGATGCTACTGTAAATTAGTGGCGTTGCTAACCTAAACAGGTGGTGCTACTACCCTAAACAGGAGGTGCTACTACTCTAAACAGGAGGTGCTACTACTCTAAACAGGAGGTGCTACTACTCTAAACAGGAGGTGCTACTACTCTAACCAGGTGGTGCTACTACTCTAACCAGGTGGTGCTACTACCCTAAACAAGAGGTGCTACTACCCTAAACAGGCGATGCTACTACCCTATCTACTATCCTAAACAGGGGACGATCTACTTCGTTACTACGACCTTTTCCAAAGCAAACCGCAGTGAAGGATAATGCCATTACAAATCTGCTGGTTATTCTTTTGCGGATACATACACCTGTCATTCGGCCGCATTAAAGAGATACATTGTTTCAAACAAAGGTTAATTTTCAGCCGCTTAACATACTTGAGAAAAATTTAATGGATACAATCTGCTGGACGGAAGTCAAACTGATATCATGAGAAACAAAAGACAAGGCTCTTTCAAACCGTCTGCCAGTACAATGTTAAGTAAAACTAGATGCAATACTCTTCATGCCAAATTGTACCTGCCCAAGTTAGAGAACATCAACGTACTTGTATGCTATGTGAAAATCCTTTTACTGATTGCGTGCTGCATTCAAAATTTACTGGTGAAAGTTATATCGACCGGGAAGCTCGCTAGTTGCCGACCATTCCGGGACAGGCTAACAGAATAACATGTATAGAATTTGTGTTAGGTATTTCTAAAATTATTTTTGTTTGTTCGCTCATCATGAGAATACGTAACTCTGCAAGAATGACATACGTAAGATGTTAAATATTTTTATTTTCTGTGTATAGTTTAGAAAAGAAAGAAGATATAAAATACGGCGGGGTGTCGCACCCCCAGAAGTCGATCCAAAAAAGTGAAGCTGGCTCTTTGTTTTCCCCCTACGCCTAATTTTGCCAGGTAAGGGTGATATCACAAGTACATCTAGTTTCGCCATCTGCTAATTGTGTTCACGAAATATGGGATCGAAAGCATCCTGAAATGAAATGAGGTAGGAGTAATGTGGTTAAGTACCCCCTTATTAAATTAGTAAAATACAAGCCTTAACAGAGAATGAAGGAAATTAATTCCCAAATTCTCGCAATTTCAGAGTGATCCCCTTTTCTGCAATGATATTTGTGCTTCAAAATGGCTATGAAAGACAAGCACTGTCCGAAAATGCTATACCACGTTCTCAAGACATCCTCAGACATCCTCTTTAGGTGTATAAATGGGGACTTGTGATATAACTTGTAAATATATTGCGGTCGCCGGTTTGTGGCTGCACCCTATGGGAAGTCCCCCAGGCCCAGGCGACACATATATGTGGTGTACTGTACAGCCCCGGGAGGGATTGTTTTAATTGTGCAAATTTTGTTGTGTGGGTGTGACAAGTTACCATTGGCCAGGGGTTAAGTTATAAAGTCGTATGAGAGGGCCTTAGCCTCAAACAAGACTGTAAGCCTTCACTGAACTTCAACTGCCACCGTATGGGAAACATGCCAGTTCCTGTTGCCGCGGTGATCATTTCGGCGTTCCATAATTCCTACATACATCGACGTTTGAGCTGCGTTAGTCCACAAAGCCAAACATGGCCGAATATCTCGCTTCCATTTTTGGTACCGAAAAGGACAAGTATGACATTTTTATTCAATTAAATCTGTTATAAATACTTCAATGCTCACCGGAATACTACTCGCAATCATTTTTGTGATCCAAATAACGTCTGTTTAGTATTTTCACATCAGCACTGTCGCTTATTATTCTAGCCTAACGCGAGTGAAACGTTAGTCAGTGTAGAGGCCTATCCTTATTTTATGCTACACTAACTTACTGAACTAGCCTAGTACTAACTAGTAGACAACGCAAGGTCTGCCGAGTACAAGGCTAAATTAGGCTTAAAGTTTAATTAAAGCAACTAGATGAAAGGCCTACAAGAATTCCGTTTAAGCTAGCGGTTAAGTGATTATAAACTTCACACTTCTGAAATAATTATTTCTCTGTAGATGCAAGTTGTAACTTGTAAGGAGGTCTAGGCCTAGGGGCATAGGCAGGGGCCTTTTAACATTTAACACTTTTAACATGCTGCACATGGTTTGTTTTCCTCCTTGGAATTGCTATCAGTATATATGCCTAATATTCCATGCTTGTCACAAGAACATATGTACATATTTGTCTTCCCAATATGCTGAGATTTTGACCAAAAGGTGATCAATCCCTGGTGAAATGAGGACACTGGAAGTTTCATGTAACTACATAATGTATGGTTACACATCTGTATGCTAGGAAGTGGTAGCCCTAAGCTCAGTGACTTTTCCTGCTCCTACGATACTCTCATATCTATACAAGAAGAATAATTTATAGCAATTACTAAGTTGCAAACAACTTTGAACATTTAATTTAACTTAGATTAACTTTCTGTTTTGCAGAGTTAATTGTTCGTTCTACTTTAAAATTGGTGCATGTCGTCATGGAGACAGATGTTCCAGGTTACACAACAAGCCAACGTTCAGTCAGACCATTCTGATTCAGAATATCTACCAGAATCCTCAGAATACAGCACAGAGCGCTGATGGATCCCATCGTAAGTAAAACAGAAGGGCAGTCTCATTTGAAAATTGATGCAGCTTGGAAAAACTAACAGATCAATAAAAGTAACATTGAATTAATTGCTTCTGCCCCATGCAAGTGCTGTGCCTTCTAAAAAGTTAATTAATTTGCCCTAAAACAGCCTTTTGTGTTGAATTTTGTAAATCTGCTTTTTATCAATAAGTCCTTAGATTCCATACCAGTGCGATTCAAGAGTTTGACAGGTCCATAATTATAATTTGTACATTGTATGTGTTTCATGCTACTGTATGAACAAGAGTGTCTTGGCAACAGGATATTTTTTTAGATGGAATCATTATTTACGACATACCCTCTTATTAGGTTTTGCTCAATAATTAAAACAGTGCAAAAGATTGTTTTAGGGTTTCTTATTTGGTGTAATTATTTCTCAGGTTTGGTAACATTGCCAATAAAAACATGAAAAGGTGTTTTGAGGTTGTTTAGGTTCTAAAGCTTTTACTGATGAAGTTTGATCCACCATTAAATTAATCTGAAGTACATATCAGGGAATAATTTATTCTGTACCGTGTCTCAAAATGATATGCAAAATGGGGCAAATTGCTATACAATTGCAAAAATGTTAAGCAGTTTTTGTACACAGTAACCAGTTTAGAACCTTCGAATCTGCTAAAAAAACTTCAAAGACTAACTTAACGCCTGCATATTTAGTGAAATGTTTAATGTTTAATTACAGAGCAAGGGTTAGGAGGGAAGTAGGGATGGGTATTCATGTTATAAAGGAACAGGGCATCAGTCTCAGCTCTGATACTTAGGTACTTGCAAATAGAATATATCTTTTTTTTGGGGGGGGGGGGG
>KN887358.1:54027-64776 GCA_000934455.1 Apostichopus parvimensis | reverse complement strand
AAATACGACCTACCCGGCTGCTGTTCTCCTGGTCGACTCCCAGCACATGGCTTTTCTTATCATACGCATATGCGGATCTTTCCATGGAAAATTCCAACAGTAAAAACATATGTGAATCAACGACTGTCGAGCGCGGCTGTGCCATGAAATGTCGCAAGGCGTAGACTAAGCTCCGCAGCCGTTGATTCAAACAATAAAGAAGAGTAAAAACAAAATTAATGAATACAGTTATTTTCGTTACAATATATATGCACTAATGTAGACACCATATGAATAACAAAGAAATATAATTTGGTGATGTATATGCCGTGATGACGTGTATGTCATGTGTAATCGGGTAAATGACATCATGTTGCTATACGTATGAGAGCTTCTTGTTTAGAACATGGTTGCGTTTGCAAAATATAACAGTTACCCTCGCCATATATAACTATATATTTGAGCACAAAATACGTTGTAAGCTGGTTGCACTGATGTTACACGTGATTTTTTGCATTTGGAAAACGTTTCCTCTGTATACATGTGTTTTCGGAACAAACATCAATACTATAAGCCAACAAACAGGACTTTAATAGCAAATGTACCTACAACTATCCTACTGTGAATGTGAGGTCAGTATAGGCATATACACCGTACTGTTGTACATTGTCAACATATGGTAATTAGCCGTACGACGTAGATTCATGTCTATGAATATTAAAACCATAGACCTTGGCCACCACCTACTTGGGACAACTTCTTATATATATGTTTTCCTTCATGACAAGTTTCTATGTTATTTGTAGGCCTATACTGACATTTAGCGGTACGACTATCCTGTGTTGCCATCAGAGAAAGGTTTGGAACTGTTCATGCTGTCAGTACGAGTGCTTTGTAGCATGATATATGTGGATAGTATAGAATGGTGTTAGCATTAGAATCAGCGAAAAAGGCAAAAAAACTGTTTATACTGTTAGTATGAGTGCTTGTTTGCATGATATGTAATGATAGCATAGAGTGGTATTGTCATGAGAATCAGAGAAAGGTAAGAAACTGTTCATACTGTTAGTATGGGTGCTTCGAAGCATGATATGTGAGGACAGTATATAGTGGTATTAGCAGTAGAATCAGAAAAAGGTAATAAAAACTGTTTATACTGCTAGCATGAGTGCTTTGTAGCAATGATATATATAGAAGTATATTATACTGTGGTGCTAGCATTAATTTAGAGAATAATTGCCACACCTGGCTGTAGTTCAATGCCTAAGAGTTCGATATTCAACCCTTGAATCCAAATTAATGTATTCACCATATGGTAAATTATAAGTCATTTTCCTCCCGTAAAAATTCTTAGATATAGTTACATAGAAAAAAAAACCAAGCTTAAATAGTTATTTAATTAATAATCACTGCATTTGATGTATGACTCTCCCCTTTCATCATGACCATTGAGTCGAAATGACGATTTTGATTGAACCTATTTCGTCTTGCGCCAGCGAACATTTTGTAATTATTATCATGTCACCGGTCAGCAGCTGTAGTCAAGGTTTGATCGATGAAAAAACCTGAGAATGAATATTAAAAATAATAACTTGCAGTTAAGTGTTCCATAAGAATGATCCTGTATATGTGAACAACGCTTTCTGTCTGCAGTCGCCGTGTGCTCTTAATGGAGTTCAATTGGATGGTGCATCTCTTAAAAAGGTCGATCATATGATATGTCAATGGTGCCTGGGTAGCATAATGTAAATTATTGAAAGAAATTTATAGATTCACTGTCGATTGCCGTTAATGGACACTGCTCTCAAGGGTCTCGTTTAAAGTAAAGTTTATTCTATACTGAGAAACTAAGATGACTTCTCCTGCATCATCATAATTGAAACAGAATGCAGTCACGTATAGTAAACTTGAAATGGATAAGGTATATTTTCAAATGTTGATCTTTACTCCCCACCCCCCCCCCTTCCCCCTCATTCTCCATCACATAACCACTATATTCTCTCCATTGTTAAGAGCTCGAATCAGGAAAGGTGTCGAGTTAATTGTCTTGAGTGGGCAGGTAGAGGTGGGTGGTGTATGTGACTGTTGTGGAACTACATAGCCTGCAGTAACGGCTGCAAACTTTTGGGCTCACGACCCAGGATCGTCTGTCATGGACTGAGCCCGGACCCACCAGTACCTCACCTCCCAGAATTGATGTTCAGAGTGCATGAACGATACCTTAGACTATAAGCATAAGGTTAACAAAAATTGAACGTCTAAGATAAAACCGTGACCCAACTTAAAATGTCTTCGTGTCCGATTTTTGGGTCGTGCCCCCATAGTCGGGGGTGGACGGGTCGGTCTACAGCAGTAAGAACATAAATAAAATGAAAACCATTCCGAACCGCATTCTGACAATGTTAATTTAATGGAAATTTGATACAGAGAGGTCATCTGAATTGTATAGCTGGTCAACATTCATAAGTATATCAATGCCAATAATCAAGCTCATCTGACTAAGATGAATGGTGGATCCTAATTTCATCCTTTCAGAAACACTGCGGGGGTGGATTTGTTCCAATTAAGCTCAATGTACCCGTCGTGATAATACTTATAGGAGAGAGCTGATCTGACCTTTATATTATTGATATATTTTCATATATCTTTTCACGTGTAATTTTAGCAGCCAAACACTCTAATTTATATGGCAGTGTCCTCTGAGGCACAATCTTCTAGCACTTTGAAAACATAAAGCAAATCCACGAGGATCGCTTTTAAGGCTGACAATTTTTGTTCTTCATCAAACTTTACGTCCCTGCAGGGAATTTTGTAATGAGTTGTATCCATCAACCTGTAATTTCATAGAACTCCATAAAGAAAACTCTTTCAGACGTACGGTTTTCCACGGCAAAACTTGGTATGTGTGACGGCTGTTGGATGAAGCTGGGCTAAATAAACACGTGTCCCTCCACATGGAACGCAGTTATGTACGTACGATCAATATACACCTTACTATATAGAGACTTGAATAATGATGGGAATTCGGCTGTAATGAATCTTCGCTGTCGAAACGTCTCAACTGTGTATGAACTTGTCTCATTATGCCAAGAGACCTTTTCGAGATTGGGCTGTTGTGGGATTAGAGGTATGTTGCTATAGTACTGACGGTAAACAACACCCACGCAAACACATATACTGTTGGATGTAGGCTAAATAAAATTAAAAATAAATGATGCTATAAGCAATTGGCGGTTAAGGTAGTTCGTTGAACCAGAGCCCCCCAATGTCCAGGACCCCCCGGAGGATTGCCTGTCAAAGAAAGGTAGCCAAATAGAATGGTGATAGGCCTCACTAAATTCCTACACATGAGAACTTGCCGCTGTAAATGATTTAAGTTTCCCTCATTCGTATAAACAGGCGTTGGGGTGAAATCCATATAGAGTGTATTCGTGTGCGCCGGTTTAGCGTAGACTTAAACATTGGGATAAGATAAGTCCGCCGAAACGACTGCACAAAGTCTACGATCAGATTAGCAATATGCACTTTTCTAAATTGTTGTTTAATGGATTTTGTTCAGCAACACATCCTCGATTGCTGGTTTCATATTTATATTACTTCCTCGTTTAAATTGATAAAATGGTCGTAAACTTGTCATTAAGGTAAGTTACGTATCACTTAAAGGTTTTATCCCCTGATTTATAGGGTGCTTGTCAGGGATGTGTACATCTTTCAAAATCAGACTTTCTTCTCAACATTAAACACGACTATATCACAATCTTTGTAATTCCAAAAGTTAATCAGTAAATGGAAGCGGAATCCCATGTGTATGGAATATAAACTTTTCTGACATGAAATCGATACAACAGAAATCTACTTTTATGTTCAATCTGTTTTCAATCTATTTCGTGATTTATCGTGTGCCTGTTTTATTTGAGTATTCTTGAAAACAGGAATTGTGAGGTGATTGAAAACCAGAATCAGTTTCAAGTATAGGCTATATGCTGCTTAATCTGTGCAAATATTTCATTTACATTGTGCAAACATAATTTCACGTTAAACAAATTTATACAGAGAAAGTAACATCAAAAGTCGGACGGTGGTGTTTCGTCACGAGGTTTCATATTAACTTTCGGTAACAACATACCGAAACTTATTTAATTATGTTTTAAAAGTACCAGTATATCGCGCAATCCTGAACTGTGACTTACATTATAGTCTGTTGTACCATCAACAGCTACATGCGCAGATGAAATTAATCATTTCGCTTTAAATATACGCATCGGATAATATACCCAGCTATATACATGTATGCACGGCAGTATAGCTTATTACGGGCATGCATATAATTATGTAATGTGCAGGTTTCGTATAATCCATTCTTCACAATATTAATTAACATTGTTCAAACAATGATATTTCTTAACGATAGCATCACCTGCATAAAAATGCCCAGGCAATTCTCATTCACATATTTTATTCACAATTTGTAATAAAAAAATCCTATAGGACACCGTCGCACTGGATATTCACAGTCCAGAGCCGCCGTAGCTAAAGAGTTCTGGCATATCCGATACCACTCATTAAGATTAGCTCATAAACAGATCGGTCATAAAACGCAGTCATTCCAAACCACTTCATATACATGTCATTGCCACTTGGATAAGTACAAGATATGAACGCAAAAAATTAGCAGCTGGTTGGCGACCGAACTGGTCTCCAAAACATGCATGTAAATATGAAGAAGAAAAAAAAAGGACCTCGCGAAATTTGTGTTACTCATCAAGGAAACTATAAGGAACATGAACATTTTGCGTTCATGGGTGTGACCAGAATAGTACTTCCTAGCAGATTATGTACCTCCGATTAGCCAACATGTTATAAGAGCCGAAAGCAACAATACAGAGACAAACAAACAATAAAAATATGACGGTTACTCAAATAGGAAAAGAAATCCACCACGTTACCCTAGTCTGAAGCTTTTATACGTTATGGGGCTGTGTATAGCTTTTAGTAACATTAAAATGGACACACCCCCAACCATCATCTTTGGTTTGGATGCCAGAGATATTTGTAAAAGAACAACTCCCCGAAACAGCTAGGAAAACACTTGTTCCGCTTACATGGGAGGCCGTATCCTAGTTTAAACGTCGTGTCTGGGAGATGTCATGTTGTAAATCTGTGATGTCATAGTGTCACTGTAGGATCTCAAACCTTTCACTTTCTCAAGGTGAAATATTATCAGTTTTGACCCTAAAACCAATATCATCATGTGGTCATGTAGCCAGTCTCAGTATTTTAGATTCAACATTTGAAAATCCCATCTCCATGATAGAAAATATTGCAACAAAAAATATACTAATTATAAACTGAAGAACTTGTGGCTCGATGATGTCATATTTAGACTTGATCAAGTCAAGAAACATTGAATCCTTGATATCTCCCAAATGGACTAAGATTTTTCTAAGCTGTGTGGAGAAGTTGTTCCGGTAGCAGATGTCTTTATCTCATGTATCAATAATGATGTTTGGGTTGGTGTCTCCATGAATGCGAATAACGGCGTAAATTCGCGAGGTTTGTCTAGTGTGTGCTTTATACTCCTACGCCGCGGAATATTTAACTCCAGTTTCATGTAGACGGCATCCCAGCCTTTTAAGTACTTAATAAATGCCTCGGTGATATTAACCATCCGTCCATTCTGTAATGTGTGACTGAAAGCTGCAATTTGGTCGCAGTCTCTCTCGTGGCAAAGGCAATTTCGGTGATTTCAATTGTCATTGACCCTCTTTATCGTTCGGTACCAGCTATATGAACTTTTATCTACAGTTACAAAACTACAAATATACATTACAAAAAGTCATTCTAATATGTCTGCAATGTTTAGCGGATTTGTTTGAACCTCATAATATGTTGTAATCAAATGTTACGGACGTGACGACGTGTACATCTTTACAGTTAGATACAATTACCTTCACAGCACATCGCTTCTGCATCAAACTTTAACCGAGATTATATTTATAGGATATATTCCATTTCGCAGAAGGGACTCGGGATGCCTTAGTTGGCTGGCGTAACACCGCGATATTAATTGTCTAATTATGACTGGAAATAATCTGGTGGGTCAAACCCAGTCGGAAAGAAAACTCCTATAGAAACGTTTGGGAATTTTATTTCAATTTTTGGAACAAAAAGATTGATGACCTTTACGGAATCTAGATCAGATGTTTTATGTAATGGACGACGGCCTTCCTTGTATCAAATATTTATCAGTGCTGATGACATCATATAAGATGCCATTAAAAGTCTCAAGCAAATTAAGAGTTGTTTGCCAGAGGCCTTTAAAAGAATGCTGCCATCGTCACATTCACACGCGGTTTTAATTGCAGTGACTCTTGTGTATTCCTGACAAACTCAGTTACGAGACTATAGGCATTAAAGAAACGTTATTTAACAGTGAGGGCGTCTTTTTGAGTGTTGAAGTTTACTGAATCTTGCAAGATAGTGAGATATTTCTCTCCCTATATTGTTTTATTCCATTCAATATCTCACCACGAAAGATGTAAATGATGAAGAAGAAAATATTCTTGTTTTGTCTTTGGTCCATGTGGCCTACTGAGGCACAAGGAGTCATCAGGAGTGTTAGCTCAGTGGTTAACGCCGGTGCCTTTCAATCATAAGGTTCCCGGTTCAAGTCACATCAAGATTAACGTATATTATATATGTCGTCCAGTTACAGAGTTGTTGATCATGGACGTTAAATATGAATGTAAGAGGCTGGTTCCGGTCAGCTTGCGGCTTTGATAAGCCAACTCAAGTTGAATGAGGCTTCTTCGCGAGTTCCTGCTTGCAGGAGGATCTAAAATACATACATACATATACATAAGTTCCTACCGGCTCTCAGTGATCAAACCGGGGACGCGCAGACGCATGAAACAGTAGGACCAATAGGATATCGGCGACTTCGATCAGTCGGTGCTTCGAGACCCAGCAGTGAACCGGTTCCGAGTCTGGTTAGTACTAGACGTGTTATTTGGATCGGGAATTATACAATTTAATTGCATGGATATTTTTATGAATGGACCAAAGAGGCAATCCACCGCTATACATACAGCTTTAAAGCATTGCGCATATACCCAAGGTTAAGGAGTAACTAACTTGATTGTCCTGTGACAACAAACATCAAGATAAACTGTCATATATACCTAACTGCATGAGTTCACATATCTCGGTCACTCGTAGCCTACCTATGACCCCATTAGGCATTAGTTGATATCAATCCACCAAATTGTGCAGGTATAAAGAAAAGCCTAACTCGGAGACGTGTTTAGTATTGTTACCAACCAAGACTTTCCGTGTTGCCTTTCGCGTGTGTGTATCTAAAGAGGGGCGGGGAGCTCGCGGCAGTGGCGTCGAGAGCCAGCCTTCAGACCCAGGGGAAAATATGTCACCGGGCCGCTCTTTTGAAGATTTCATTTTTCCTTAACTGTATTTTGAAAATGAGAATATCTCCTGCCGACCTCTCCCTCCCTCCCCCCAAACAAAAACAACCCCACCGGGCCCCGGGGCTTCAGCTTTTCCTGAACGGGCCCCTACTCAGGCCTGGGTGGTAGTTGTCAGGGTGTTTGTCTGTGGGTGCGGGGTTTGGAAGAATTGATGGAAGTATATTAGGTGCGAAAATTGGCAGGCCACTATATATGTCTTAGGGCAGCTTATAGTTATAGTTGTTTTCTCCGAAGAGTTTGGATTTATGAACAAAATTTCTGATCATCTATAGGGCAACACTGAAGGTTTAAGGTGCTAGCCACGAATGGTCAACGTGTCAGCTAATAGGTTTTACCTCTTGATAAAGCTACAATTGGCATTGAGGACAATTTTTACAATGAATCCTATACTATCTATATAAATTTGAAGACACGCTACGTAATCTGGCAATATTCAAGAGAGATTATATTCAACGTATGATCTCTCTTTAATATTGCCAGATTGTTTTATTTATTTATTTATTTATTTATATTTGGGACGGGGGGATCGTATACCCTTTACCTTGTCAAACCTTTCCCTATGCCTCTTGCTTTGCGTATAGGAAATGACGTATAGGTCATGTTAGTAACATATAGCTGAATTACGAAGGACACTTGGAGTGTTCATGGCGTTTTGCAATAGGACAACCGAGGTTGTACAAAACGCATTTAGATTATCTGATAGCCTACAATATGCATAAACAACGAATAAAACTCCACCAATGATATCACTCAACAAACATGACGTAACTATCGTAGTTATCATGATAACAACATGACTTTCAACACGTAGTTCTTTCAAAGTCAGATACGGTCATGACATAAGCAAACACTATACCGGTATATATTTACTCCTATATACCTCCTTGTATAGAGTTTCTATGTTTATTTCGGATGTTATTTGCGGTACCATTACATACTATATTGTCGCAGCAAGTTACCAAGTTCTCTAAACTCATTTTGTAGTCCAAAGGGTAATTCCTAATGAGTCTTCTTGGAACTATTGCACCATGGTGTGTTGCTGCCAATTGCTTCCATGAACGTCACAATGAGAAAGTTATTAGAGCGGAACGTTCTATTAACAGTTTACCAACTCGCGGTATAAACAGTTCATTCATTGGAACAAAGACGAAACAACACTGAGGAGAGTTGACTTTTATCAAACTTAAGTTTACTCCGTCTCAACGTACAAACTGTTCTGAAATGAGTATATCAAACAGTGTGGTGTATACATTGCTTGTGAGAGAAATCAACATAAATAATAATAATAATAATACTGGTTTATGTATAAGCTGACATAAATATCAACAGTGTATTATAAACGTATACAGCGTAAGCTTTATAAAACCGTCTCTTTAGAGATATTTACCGGTATTCTCCATCGCCCAGTCTACCCATTACCCACCCCCTTCCATCCCCTAAATGTGATACTAAACACTAAATATTATCTATCATTTCATGGACAGTAAAATATTGTGTACACATGGTAAATATGTACCAATCGGAACTGTATCTCCGCTGTAGTTTAAAGTAGATAATCTAGTAACCAATTTAAAGTATGAAAGATACCTCAATGACTTAACCTTTGTTTAACCTGATTGGCTTGAACTTTGTTAACAAATTTGTTAAACATTATTGATCTTCAATCTGACAGGGAGCAACACGAGACTCATTCTTAATGTACCCCAAAACAAACTCTGTCAATTCAGTGAACTGTATTTATTTTGTATGTATTATTATTATTTTTTTTTTTTCATTCTTCTCAGTTCAGCAGACTAAATGCAATAGTCGAGGGACTGTTGGCATTTGTATGTGTGTGCGTGTGTGTTTATTTTTGTTTTTGTTTTTTTGACAGAATGACAGATGAATCCTAATCGATTAAAGCTTATATGTTCATAAACGGAAAACTGATGAGAATTATCACAAATTTAAGAGAAGCGTTGGTTGGAACCAGTGACCCCAGGGTTACAAACCCTGCAGCTATGTGCAGTCCTATGTAGTTGGTGGCGATCACATTAACTTATTGTCCTTTTTAATGCTGCATGGCGCTGACTGCAGCCGTTCATTCATATACTGAATTTGAATGTGAAAAAGCCAATATCTCATTTCTTTCTGTTTCAACAGATCGACTAAATTTCAGTCTATTCGCATTCGAACTATAAACCAACCTAATCAGATTGAAATATATTGACGGGATCACTTTTCTCCTGAGTTAAAGGCATGATACAAACATGACACTATCCGGCAGTCCGATGAAGATTGCATGATGACACACAAGGGCGTAGGAACCCCCAGTGAAAAATATGGTGGGGCGGAAGTATCATTCTGCCCCCCCCCCCCGCTCCGCAAGTCAGAAAACCCCTTTTTCATTTCCAAATGAGAAAAAAATCTCATTTGGAGCACCAAATTGCATCTAAGGCCAGGTGAAAATGCAAAATTATTTACAAAATGGAGTGGCCGGGTGTTGAAGTGTGCTATATTGCACCAAATTGCATCTGAGGCCACCTGGAAATGCAAAAAAATGCAAAAAAAAGGGGATACCCCCTCCCCTTAGACCCCTCCCCCAGGCCGGCCATCAGTCTTCAGCCCCCCCCCCCCACTCTAAAGTACCTTCCTACGCCACTGATGACACAGTATTCTGCCGATCTCTCTCTCATGGTGCCCCGTGGAATTTTGTACGAACTCCCTACAAAAACGAACAACGGCTGATCTATAAAAGATACTACCCCTTTCACATCCCCTCCCGACCCCGCCCAACCCCCCACCCCCTTCGTGGAGAACAGTTAAAGATGACAGCATGGCGAAACCAGTTCGCCTATATTATTCTATCAGCTTCCAGAAACTTGAGAATATGGCTGACAAGACATTCCTCATGCAGATTATTGAAACTGCAGCTAGAATTGACATCAAATGTATATAAGATAATTGGAAAGTTTCACCAACCTATCCACAAAAGAGAAAGTATCCACATGTAATCACGATTTATAAACTGCAGTTTATAGAGACTAAATGACAACAAGAATACAAGATATATAAAGTAGGTATAATGTATGAGCTATACCGTAAACAATATTCACCGTTGTCTCAATATCAATGTATATAGGCAGGTTACAAATACGCCATCATCAATCACTCCCTCTCTCCCCGAACCCACTCAAGCCTACACCCGGTACACACTCACACAGACACGCAGACAGACGCACACACACACACACTCTTTGCCTTCCATCATCTTTTTATATACCGGTACGGCAGGGGCGTATCCAGGGGG
>KN887358.1:39024-52552 GCA_000934455.1 Apostichopus parvimensis | reverse complement strand
CACCCCCCTTGGCTACGCGCCTGATAACATAGGCATAATGAATGCCCTGGGTACGTGTGCTGCAGATTTGTTTTCTACTAGAAATATCTATGTGTATAAAAGTAAGAAGGCCTGACTTTTCGATCCTAGCAGGATCTTCTTCAGAGGCTGAATGACAAGTTACAGCAACAGAAGGGACAAATATACACACACACACAGAATACATTGTCCCTTTTGTTACTGTAACTTGTCATTCAGCCTCTGAAGAAGATCCTGCTAAGATCGAAACGTCAGGCCCTCTTACTTTTACACATTCTCTTACACGGGCTCTTTAGTGAATTAGCGAGTTTGCTAACAGTTTTGTTTTATTTTGTTTTTAATATATCTATATAGGTAAAGGTTACTTTCATGGCAGGCTGACAGAAGTCAGTCCATATCAATTCAGTTAATATATAATGATTATACACCTTCCTTCATTACTCCCTATGTATACAGAGTCGATCGTCTGTTGTTTGCCGTTCTAATAATAAACCTCGTTAGTAAAACAATGATTCATATACATCTACAATGCCTTCATTATAATGGTCTATTTAAACAACTATCGACAACAATGCGTGTTATCTCACTCAATAAGTATAATCATTAATGTGTTCACGTGCATGATATCTATAGGCGACGGTTTGTGAATTCGCGCCAAAACTCAGTCTCGTTATTCGATAACTTTCATAACCCAGAAAAGCCGAGTAGGCCTATATTACTATTCAGTGCGTACTTTGGATCCAGTAGACTGCAGACTGAATGTGTAAATGTACATGAAATGACATCGACTGTGTTCAGCAGATGCCTCTGCCTTCAAAGTTTAAGAACCAAATAATATTTCGAACGATTCGGTTTCCTCGCGATCTCTCTTCCACGTGCAGTTTCACATTATTTGCCTGGTAAGCATCGGTGAACAGTTCCTTTTCCTCTTTATTTTAAATCAAAGAGTAAAGATAAACTGCAACAACAGAAATGCCGCTGATATTTTGTAAAACGTTTTCATATACTTAACGGATTAAGTTTATTACCTAAATATATTCATTTCAGATATTTTTAGTCACATATCCTGTGTTACGCTAATTTTCATTTCACTTTAAAAGCGTAATTCAGTACGTATGATGGTGGGCAAATGTTATCAGGTTCAATCGTGTTCCAATCCACATTTTAGCCTGCAATAAAGCAGTTTTAACTGCGATCTTGCTGTATGTTTGGGTGCTACTAATGATTACCGTATATTACTATTCTGGTTTTCATGATATACGGTACATCTTTAAAATATGTTAAAATCTTATGAGTGCTCTTTTAAGGCCAAACTGGTCGTCGTGACGTCAGCGCTTCAGTGCATGATTCAATGTTCATGTTTAATCCATAGTTTTATAAATACTACTAACTCAACCAAAGCATTTTCTTTTAAATTCATATGACCAAACACAGCATTCGTTTTAGATGATGATATGGTAACAAAGCACCATGCACTTGTCAGTAAATCAGTCATGGTGTTGCGGTGAACTCTCGATTGCTCTTAAAGTAGTTCATTAACATTATTTTTACTATAAAATATAATTCCTCTGTAATCATATCCTCTTTCTCTCTTTCCTGCAATTCTGCGGCGCTATATGCACAACATAAACCGGTTTGATCGGTTGATCGGTGTCAATAACACGCGCATGCGCTATTAGGATCATGAAATGGCGCGCGGCCTACCGGTATACAATGTTCTGGTACAAGCGTTCTGTACAGACCAGTGACTAACGTAAAAACGTCATAAACCTTGAAAATATATTTGGTTATCAATTAACTAAAATAAAGGACTACTGGTAATATTAGATAAAATATATTTATTTACTGGTATACACATGTTTTGAAGGTCTGGACACAGATATCGAATTCAGAGCAAAACATGTTCCATATATAATAGGCCCATACTAATCAAACTGTGAGTTCTCTATATGGCAAAACAAGTCAGTGGTACTGGTAAAAACGCGAAATCTTTAGTCGTTATACTTTGCATCCAATGAACTGTAACAGCCATTGCATTGGCTGGGCGTCGGGGCCGGGGACAATAATGTCGCCGGTCTCCTATATATTAAAGTCTTCATTTTCCCCTCAGTGCATTATGGAAAAGTGAATACGTTGTTTTATTTATCATATACTTCTACGGGCCGGCCTCCAATTGATTCCGAGCCCCTGGACTGTATTCGCCCCTCGCAAGGCAGGCCCACATGCGTGACAAGAGGGCAGGCCAGCGGAGGGGGATACAGCCTCTAGGCCCGGGTCGATAAGGGGTATCGTGAAATGTGCGATAACTATGACTTATTTTCAGTTTCATAAGGTATCGTTCTTAAAGGAAAATGAGCACTTCAAAAGGGTCCTGGTGGCATCATATTCCCCGAGGATCGACCTGATTCTCCGGACGCTATAGGGCCCAGATGTCATTACAAATCATCTCGTTTCGTTTCGTTTCGTTAATGAGTTTGTAACGTCTACAACTTCCTGATTTTCTGGAGTACCAAAAGCTTTATCTGAAACATATTTGCTGCCATACAGAACGGCATACAACTATCAGGAACAAGATATTGACACGGGAATTTCAGTTAATCGTGCGGAATTTTTCTCTTCTAGAAATATAGATTAGATTGCCTCTCCTATAAAAGTCTCCCTTAAATATTTTTGGTTCATCTTGAAAGCCACAGTGCAATTCTGTAGCCATTCTGCACTAGACAATGAACCAGTTCCCTTGACAAAAATGACATTGCATTACATAGGAACTAAATCAGACAGTTTCCATCTTATGTTTAAATATTCTGGCACAAGTTGGGATTTCATACGCCCCCCCCCCCCCAAGTTTCGTGTTTTCCTGGCATAAAAATATGGGCGAAGCTCCCCCTGGAGCTTTGCGTTTTTACCAACCTCAGAACTTAAATCAGCTCCATAACAGCAACATTTTGGAGGGTGACAAGTTCATTATAGTATAAGAGTCTTCCTGCCCGAGGTGTTTTTGGACAGACACGGCAAATTTCATTTGGGCATGCACCAGGGGACACCAAGCCTTTGGGAGATATATTACCCCACCCCCTCTCCCTTGGCGACGCTTTCATTGTTGGTTTTCCATATAGTGAAAAACTACTCTTGCGCAGGTTTAGGCATAGGCTATCTGTGAAATTACGTAGAGTGCTCATTTATCTTACTGTACTAGCTATGAGTATCGGGTGCATTTATCCATGTTGCAGTAGGTTGAAGCTACAGTGAAAAGTACCATAGGCCTACGTATACCATTCACCTTGAACAAAGGTGAACCTACAATGACAAATGGTTGATAAACTGCATGCCTATGGACAATATAGCACGACTTAGTCTGTTTGCTAGCTACCAGGAACACAATAGTATGCTAAGAAGGAAACCATGCAGTAAAGTAACTACCATACGTCATCGTCTGATTATGTGACATCGAATTAAAAAACGGCTTGCATCATTTGGCGCGTGAACATTTATTATGCTTGTTTTGTCGTTCATGTTGCTTTTGGATGCTAAGATCATGTGTAGCACTATAGTCTCCTATGGGGAATCGTGATACACACCTGAAGACGTTGATCACACAGTCACAGTTTCGCGATGCAATGGACTAAGGTTGAGAGCGGATCAGTCGTTTGGTAGAAATGGTTTCATGTGCCCAGGTTCTTTCCTGGGTGACTTTTCTTAAAAAGTTTAAGGACGCAGTGCATTGGCTGGCTATATATGACTAAGTAATAATTAAGTAATAACGATTTACTACCACCTCTAAGCGTTTTTCTTTGTCAGTGAAACATGTTATTGTATGTCTGGGAATAGTGGTAAAAGCATGATTTAACAATGTTAGCACACAGTATACAGTCTCGATGCGGGAGAGGACTGGGTCGAGAGTCAATTAAGTGGATATGTTTTCGTGTCCCAAGCGGCTATATCTTGGGTAACCTTTCTTAAAATAATGTTAAGTACGTACACTAACTTAATTAGGTCTATATGCTGTTGGCGGATGACATTTAAAACTCGGGAAGGAGGCGAGGATCGTCTTTTGTTAATTCCTTTAGTCAGTCCCCTCCTCAGCATCCATTGCAAACTATACCGGGTTTATAGAACATCGGACTGAATTTTACTTTTCCGTGCGGAGATCAATAACCGGCAATGTTAACATTATTGTGCTGCTTTTATAGTTAGGCTATACAATGCACATTGTATTTCCTTCAATGATATATCAAGATTAAGTACGTGATAGTAAATTCAAAAGATCATACTGACGGAACCAATTAGAAACGAGTGAAGGAGATCGAAGTAGACTGAAACAATTCTGAGTCCACTTTCAATATGTGGGGAAGTTGCTCTCTGTCTATCTCCTCCCCGTTTCTACGACTTTCATATAATAAATGGAAACACAAATTATGACGTTATTACGAGGGGTCTCTGCCTATAACCAGCATCCCCTTCCTCTCTCTTGTACTGATTGCATCACCCACTGTAATGCCAATAATAGTAAAACACAAAACATAACTCTCTGTGTTGAACTGACTTTAATAAATAAGCCATCAGTATCGATTACGAAATATTACCCAATCCTATAAATTTCTTTCACTACCAGTTCCCCCTCCCATATTACCCACCCTGAATTCGAAATGGCCAAGACGCGGCATATTGATTATTATAATTCTCCCAATTTTATCTGTGTCCACATTTTACTTAAATGTTAATAATGCACACGTAACTCCACACAATTGGTAACAACAACGGTAGGCTACTACTACTAGTACTAAGAGAAGCATGAAGATAGGTGTTGGTTTCCACGTGATTCTGTTGAGACGATCAACCCTGCAACGTACTTGCGCGGAAATAGGGCAATCTCTTATCCTAACCTCAGCATGAACCCATGCGTCAGGCGACGTCTGGCTTTTTTTCCTTCTGCTTTTGTGTACTAATGTACACATGAAGCCATCCCTTTAAATTTCGAAATACGACTCTTTTGCATGCGCGATATCAGAGGCTACTCGATTTCCTATTGGCTGCAACTGTACGATCATGAGTAGAAAAGGCATTTGATTGGTTTACTTCATTAAGTTCACGAGCTTTCGGAACCCTAGTCAGGTCAAGTACACATGTATAGTGTACGGTTACTCCTATCTATCTAGATTCGGAAGCTCACATATATACATGTGGAGATTTAGAAATAATATTCAATAGTTACTCAATAAAACTACAAGTTTGAGTCAAATTTGACTTAATATTTTTAAAATAAAATGTATTAAAATTATAAATTATTGAGAAACACGTTTTTTGCCATTAAAAGGAATTAAAAGTTAAAAAACTTTTCATGTTTCCCCTTTTAATATTAGAATAACCTGGTCGTTCGAATCGGTGTGACATCCAACATGCGACAGCTAGCTTCTTCAATTCTGTACACAGCATACGTTGATCTTCCGGAAACAGTTCGGTCCTAACTCACAAGCCGTACAGTACACAGGCTCAAGTACTATGATTGCCGGTCCAAGGTATTGTACATTTGCAAGATGCCACCGTTTCATTAGCCGGACTTTTTAACAAGCTCTTGCCTCTTCGCAGTAAGTACAAAATTGTATTTATTCACTGTTGGAAGGCTGCAAAGTAGAAATAAACCTATACATTTACTGTACGATACTTTACTATTAGAGTATTACAGTACTTCTACTAGCCTACTACTACTAGGCTAGTCTGTAACCTGGAAGCCAATACTTGCTTAGCCTATATTATAATTAATAGTCGACTACACTAAGACCTAGGCTAACCACTCAGTTTTCGTAGCTTATGTTAACTGAAGAGTTAGACGAAGTCCATGCTGCTTGCACCTTGGTGAAATTGGAATATCTGTTTCAGTAATCATCAGGAATCATGTTTAGAAAGATTAAAAGTGTATCATTAACATCTTCTGGAGTTATGGTAAGACAACAAGTGAACAAGTTCATTCAAGTCTCAGATCTGACGTGTTCACTTCAAGTTCAATGGCATCCATACCTTCTCAAACTAAAAAATCTATGGCATAGACCCTAACGGAAAACTAATAGTTGACAGCGACTTAATTCTTCATAGGGTTTCCAGTTCACGATCGGGCCTTTGAAGTTTTAATAGTGCACGACTGCTATTTGAGACTGATCACTTAGGGTTAACAAGCTAGGGCTTCTAAGTTCTGTGAACATCTTTAGACTAGGCCTACATTCTGCTCATGATAACTGCCTAGCCATGACTAATCAGCATTATTACTAATACTAAAGGCCTACAAGTGCTTTCTTCAACCCATGTTGCAATACATATATCTTTCAAGCATATTTAGTTTTCAACCTGGTACAAGGGCCTGTAAGTATAAATTAGTTTTGAGTTGTCTGGCAAAAAAAGGAACTAGGCTATCATCATGACATTTTTCAGATGATTTAGTACAGGACGCTAAGAAATTTGTTATTTTGGTGATTGTAGGTACTTATTACAGACATTACATTTTTCCAACCATATGAAATTTCTAAGTGGAGAATTATTTGAAATATTGCTGACTAATCCCACCTGAAATTGGATAGGTCTAGTATTAGTAGTAGGTTTTGACCAAAATGAAAAACTGCTTTAGAAAGTATCCAAGACGAATTGTAGTGAAATATGAGTAACACAGCACTTTGGAATTGTTTGGTAATTGCATGATATTTGTCATACAACATTCTGTCATTTGTAAAATACAGTTTGCATACTGTACCATCCAACTCTCTACAGGTTTGATAACCCGTACATGAAACACATGTATGAACAATTCTGAATAACCCACTGAGTACATCTATGTATTGGTATCACATGTCCCATTATCATATAAAGATTACAAATATATTCCATACTTTGTTCATCCATTTATTACATCCATTTTGCAACTTTAAATTCCCATTTCTCAGCACGTCATACCTAAGATAAAAAAAAATTGGGGTTGTTGAATGCCATTTATTTGAATGTGTAGATCGTCTCCTTCTTAGGCCCAACAGTTACCATATGCTTCTTTTTTTTCTTTTTTTTACAGCAGCAGATGTTTTCTTGCCATAGACCATTGCAAGTTTTGATCACTTGTTGAGGGCGGTGGCAAGGGTGAAGTAATGCTTGATTTTGAGCTCCCCAGCCGACTGACTAGAGAGATGCCCATTGACACTCTTTTTCAGCTGGGTACCAGCCCTCCATCGTTTACCTTTTTCTATTCGTTCCAACAACTCTCAATTGAACAGACAGTTCACGGTGCAGACAGACAGTTCCGAAAGACCGCAGTGCAAAGAATCAGCCAATTGGATTCCGAGCAACCGTTGAGGTCGTGCTTAAGAATCTTGGAGAATTCCAGCAACATGTTACCCAGTTGCGAAAGCAGTGAATACACAGAAGACAAGAATAGCTTTCCCATATTTGATGATTCTCGTACCATGCGTATAGAGAAGATGACCGCCTCGACGACAACAGTTACTCAGAAGCACGGCAAAAAGAAAGTTTGCTTTGCGGATTCCAAGGGCTACCAATTGAGCACCATTCGGATAATGGATGGCCCTAGCGACACTCCCCCGGTATTAAATCACAACTTGTTGAAGGAGGTTATACAGAACGAGCGAGCAGAACCTAACCACCCTTTTACCTACGTCCCCGACTTTGAGCAGCCGGCTTCGAATTACCTTGATTTCCGGGACCGTCTGGAGAAAAACAATGTGTGCCTTGAAAATGTCGTCATAAGAGACAATCTCACAATCATGGGGACAGTCAAAGTGAGGAACATTTCTTACGAGAAATCGGTGAAAATAAGGGTAAGTTTCGATGAATGGAAATCGTTCAGGGACATACCAGCGTCATATGTGTTTGCGTCTTGTAACCTAGGGGAGGAGACGGGAGCTTGTGCGTCGTCGGACAAGTATGACACTTTTTCGTTTCGGTTTGACCTGCCCCCAAATTTGGCAGGAAGGGCAGCATATTTTTGTATCTGTTACTCGTGCAATCAAACGATATTTTGGGACAACAACAAAGAGATGAATTACAGAATTATTTCTCTTCAGGAGAAGGAGACATCTGAGCATCAGAGGATGGTTAACCATTACCAGAGTCTGAGCGGAGAGTATCCTTGGACGGACGTTTCGTTCTACCACTTAGCGGACAAAGAGAGACCGTACTGGTAGCAACCAACTTCCAGAAATGTTTTGTTTGTGAAAATCTAATACACCCCGAAAAGAGATATTTAGTCCTGCAGCATTGTCACAGTAATACCAATGGAATGTGTTTTGCCAAAGTGTGTGAAAAGAGACTTGGTTCAATACTTGATGGCTTATACAGAAATCACCACTTCTGTTGGAGATATCGCTGATAGAGCTGGCTTGAACCACTGGTCCTTGACAAGAGGTACAGTGATGCAGTGACCCATCAAGTGCGTACCATCTCACTGTATTCACCGTTCACAAAGCAGGGAAAATCCTTGTGTGTTTACTAGTGCAGGGCCCTGGCGATGACTTATTGTGGAATATTACGCGTGCGTAACGAGTAAATACAGTACATCACATGGAAAATTGCGATGAATTTTCATTGCATTTGTGGGAGCAGCCGAGATGAGTTGTGATGTTGTAATCGTCTCTTCATTTAAATGGTTACATTGGTTGTACTGTACATTCATTGAATGTCGTAACTTAATTCAAAGTTTCAAACGTGGCAGACTGCCTTTGGAGAAGATCTGGCATCTATCAAATTGTCAGTCTCTTCGACTTTTATATTTTAGAAATATTAACCTACAGTGGCTTTCCTAATTTGTAATTAGTTTGCTTCTAGACAGCTGTTTCAGTGTTTTAGTCACTTAAAAAGTATGTACAAACAATATGATCCTAAGCTAACATGAAGAAGAGTATTTGCTGCTTGTCCAAAGAACTCGCAATCAGGCTCTCAAACTATGTAGCCAGAAGGGATTGTCACTTTATGATTTGTTAAATTGTGATGTTATAGGTTTAACTAGGGCTGGCGGTTTCAGTTTTTAGTCCGAGCCAACATCCACTAAAAATTGATTATGGTGATTTAAATTACAGTTTGAGGCTACCAACACCTGTGTGCAATTTATTAAAAACTTTATCATGTTTGGTGACATCGGATGGATGTGATTAAATTGGAGATACCGTAATTGTCATCACTGAAAGCTTGCTTAAAACTCCCATTGACAGAATGCTATGTAATAATATTTGTAAGAATTTCAGACAAACCCTGGCAAATACTGAAGCTTTACCTGCAGCACAGCCTTAGAGAAACAGAACAGTTGTAGTAATAGATGCTTACTGTGTGTAGTATATCAATAATTGTGTCAAATTCATTTACCAAATATGAACAATTAGCACCTTTCTAGTTTCTATATGCGACTGTGAATTTGTGAAATCAATATTTTTTCTGCTTTTCCAAGAGCGTTATTTTTTGTATTTACTTCAACACACTTGGCTACTATGCATTGATTATTTCTAACAAGCAATTCTACATTGTGTTGTATTAATAATAATACTAATGTTGTTATTTTAACAGTGAGTGAAAATGTGAAAACTTTTAGTGCGTCTACTTTTATAGAGATCAAACAATGACATATCGACTGGACATGTCAAGGATGTCTCTTTAAGCACTTACTCTCTTTGGAAAGTTCTTTTAAACGTATCAACTGCAAAGGAACATGTCTTGAAAGTGGCAAGTAGGAATGGAGTAAAACTATTAAACCAAATTGTTCAGATTACTCTTTAACATGACAAAACTAAACCTACTCTGCACTGTCTGCAGATTCCTTCTTAAGGGAGTTGGTCTCTTCTTGATGGCTTGGGTTCGTTGAGTTGGGTTGGGTTGAATTGAGGGTCGGTACTTCTTTACTTTTTTATTCTTTTTTTCTGTGTTTCTACGGTACTGTCGTGCTTTCGTTTTTTGGCTTTCTGGCGATTAATCTTTTGTTCTTGTGTTGTTCTGGTGTTATTGTGTTTTTAAGGTTACCTGGTCGGCTTTTTGTCCTTGTTTATCTGTTTATATGTTTGTGGTAGTTGCGGTTTAGGTGTACATTATTCTTTTTCACTGTCAAGGTTTCCTTTTTCTTTGTTGGTGTTTGTGTTTTTTTTCTTTTTGATTTTGAGTTTACTTTGTCTTTGTATGTGACATTCATGGTAGGATCTTTACAAATGATGTGACTGCCAAAGGTAAAATAATCTGTTCTACATAAGATCTCATATGTTACTGTAGGTATGAATGGTGATTTATATTTTTTTTTTTTGTTCTACTTTACTTGTAGTGTTGTGTTTTTTTTTTTTGTGGGTTTGTTGTTTTGTTTTTTTTTTCTTCCTGTTTGTTTTGTTATGGTGTTTGGTTTACCGTAGGGTCGGGTCTGTAACGTATCCAATTCTTTTCTTTGTTTTGTTATAATATTTTTGATCTGTGTCTCGTCTTTACCTTGTTGCGTTTTTAAGGTTTATTCCAACCCCCTTGAACCGGTTATTTTATTTTCCAAGTTTTTTTGTTAATTTTTTTAATTGCCTTGATTTTTTTTCCGGTTCTTTTTTTGTGATAGACTTGGTATTTGTTCTTGCCATAGTTCCATCCCAGTGACAAAGGGATATTGTTCAATTCCTGGGAAGCCTATCAAAGGATGTATTAGGTAAGATTTCTGCGTAGAACAGCAGGAAGTTAAGATTCTATGATTGGTACTGTAGGTCACTGTAAACTCAGTTCACCAGTGTTGTGTTAGTGTGTATGGTATTGCTTAAAATATTAAAAATCCTGTTTCTAAGAATAGTATCATAAATGCTGACCATGATAATGAGGTGATGATCAGGATGCTCAGATTGCTAAAATAACACTAGTATATCATATGTTATACATAATCAACATCAACTGCAAATAATTAAAGTTTCTATCTGAGTATGGACGCCAATGAAGTATGTCACCAAATGAGTAATTGAGAGATCCAGCCTTAGGGATTAACTACAACAAAATATAGAACATAGTTTACATACTAGAGAGAAATGGGCACAAATCATCATACAGTATATGTGGTCAGTTTTCTGTGGTAAAGGAACTGCAGGGCCAGAGATATTGGCTGTTTTAGGTAACTACATTTTAAGCCTTTTTTTGGGGGGGGCTTGATAAGTAAGGTACAAAGGTTAATGAGGAATGACAGGGCTTGCAAGCGTGTATGATTTATAAACAAGCATGGATTTTGTATTAGTCAGCCCATGGAGCTATAAACAGAGCTCCATGGTCAGCCAAACAGACTGCAGTGCAGACTCGCCAACTGAATATGTAACATGTTACTGAAAGACATAGAGATGTACAGTGTTCTTTAGCTACAGTGTATTTCAGCTTTCAATTGGTGCTAATTGTAACTTCACAAAGATGATGAGAATGACTTTATTGAAAGTTCTGTGTTTAGTGTTTTATACTGGACATATTTAGGGAGGTACCAGTGTCTTGGCTGCATTGCCTTGTGTGTAGATATGAGTTAGATGATAATGATGGTCAATTTGAATTATGCAGGTAGGAGAGATAAAAGATGGGGAGTTCTATGGTGTTGGTAGAAAATTGCTCTAAAAAGTGACTACCTTGGAGTTTAAGCAATCTGTGTGGTCTTGTTGCGGGTCGTCACAAATGATTTCGTTTTGGGGAGCAATCTTTGATTGAAACAAGAAGTACAAGTCCAGAATTTAAAAATAAAAAGGGGCTGGGGGGAGGGGGTGTTGGTGTAACTTCAGTGCTGAAGCAGCGGTGGAAGGATTTTACTCTTTTCAAATTTATTTAGATTGTGGGTAAATCACTGTGTCATATGTAAATGGTTCTGTATAGGAGAGAATATAACCCACAGACATCCTACAATATCTACAGATTTGTTTATGGAAAGTTTCAGCCAAATGAATGCACTTGTAACTAAGTGTGTTAATGTAAGTGTTGAATGGTGTATTTCTGCACTTCCGTTAAAATTGTTCTAAATGTTGCAGAACCCTGCAATGCATACTAACAGTCTCCAGTAAATACTAGTACAGTAGCTCCCGTTTTGGAACCTTTAGGGAATTTCTGTTGCAGGATAGCCAACTCCCAAAAACAATCAAGTTTGTACCATTGGTACTTAAATATTAAATATATATGGCATACCATGTATCACCTAAAGCTGTTATGTACTTTAGACATAACTGAAGGAGTTGGCATTGGTATGCTGTGTACATTACTCTACAGTATGTTGAAGATTACTGCAGTTCATTGTTTTTCAACTTCCTCATGTGTTACATTTTCATATGAACCTTATTCGTACAGTGACTCAATGCAGTCTGTGAAATACTGGCGAGGTCAACGTTGAACTTATTTATGAACTTATGCTTTATATCCATTAACCAAACAAATCTAAATCAGTTGCACAGTTAGAGATGTAACCTTTGGAACGCTTCTCAATAATTGGAATTCCGTCTTAATATTTGAATTCTAACAGTTGGATTAGATGGATGAGAAGAGTTATGGCCTCCCCATCCTCTTAATACCCACCCGTACTCTCTTACCCCCTGTGCTGAAATGCCCTGTGGAATGCAACATTATCGGTGACCGTTTTGTGAACTTGAAAGATCACTAGAGTAAAAGTGAATCTACCAGCTGAGGAAATGTTTGTCAACCCTCAAAGGACTGAGACATATTCATGTCGGTTAACTTAGTCAATATTGATTGGATCTTGTAGATCTGTGTGTAGTCGTTTTTCTTCTAGGGTTATACTGACTCTTTGAGCATTCTGACAATTACACAACTAGCTTCTCACGTCAATATTTGGACCAAGTTTGTACTCTCCAAAGCTAACAGAGGCTTTAATAAGATGTACATATTGTTGTACCACGGTGTATGTTGTATGTGAGATTTCATACTGTATGTTGTATGTGAGATATCTTAAGGGCTTGCAAGCGTGTATGATTTATAAACAAGCATGGATTTTGTATTAGTCAGCCCATGGAGCTATAAACAGAGCTCCATGGTCAGCCAAACAGACTGCAGTGCAGACTCACCAACTGAATATGTAACATGTTACTGAAAGACATAGAGATGTACAGTGTTCTTTAGCTACAGTGTATTTCAGCTTTTAATTGGTGCTAGGTGTAACTTCACAAAGATGATGAGAATGACTTAATTGAAAGTTCTGTGTTTAGTGTTTTATACTGGACATATTTAGGGAGGTACCAGTGTCTTGGCTGCATTGCCTGGTGTGTAGATATGAGTTAGATGATAATGATGGTCAATTTGAATTATGCAGGTGAGAGATAAAAGATGGGGAGTTCTATGGTGTTGGTAGAAAATTGCTCTAAAAAGTGACTACCATGGAGTTTAAGCAATCTGTGTGGTCTTGTTGCGGTCGTCACAAATGATTTCGTTTTGGGGAGCAATCTTTGATTGAAACAAGAAGTACAAGTCCAGAATTTAAAAATAAAAAGGGGCTGGGGGGGGGGGGGGGGGTGTTGGTGTAACTTCAGTGCTGAAGCAGCGG
>KN887356.1:59756-84460 GCA_000934455.1 Apostichopus parvimensis | reverse complement strand
AATTTTACCGTGCGTTACTCACAGGATTAACCACGGTCAGCTGACCTGAATGGACCAATAGGATTTAGGAATCTTTACTAAGTATGAATGAATAAAGGTTTAAAGAAACTGATTAGACATCACAAAGAAACAGAAATGTTACCAAATCCGACCAAACCAAGTTTACAATTTATAACGATCGTTTGCAATGAGTGAAGGAGGATGAAGGTGTGGAAGCAAGGGCGTAGGAACCGGGGGGGCTGGGGGCGCCAGCCCCCCCATTAAAAAATATGGGGGCGGAAGTATCATTCCGCCCCCCCCCTCCCCGTTTCGCAAGTCAGAAAACCCCTTTTTCATTTCTCAATAAATGATAACAACATTCGTCATTTTAGCAGAAAACATTTTGGCAGAAAAAAATCTCATTTGGAGCACCAAATTGCATCTAAGGCCAGGTGAAAATGCAAAATTATTTACAAAATGGAGTGGGTGTTGAAGTGTGCTATATTACCACCTGGAAATGCAAAACATTTTCAAAGGGGAGGGGGACACCCCCTCCACTTAGACCCCCCAGGCCGGCCATCAGTCTTCAGCCCCCCCCCCCCACTCAAAAGTACCTTCCTACGCCACTGTGTGGAAGCAACGCACTCTTCGTATTATATGTTCCTACTGGAATCTTCTCATGCTTATAGCTAAATGCCTACACACTTGTATCACATTGGTAGACTCAACAGTACCAATTGTCTTTGTTTCTGTTTTTTTTTATCTTGTTGAATTGTTAAGTGTATCACATTTTCTACATTAAGTGCCAAGTAAAATTCCCTCAAAATAAGATCAGTATGTGTCCTTCTTCAGTGGTGGATCCAATGATTTCTAGCAAGAGGTGCCGAAGAGATAAGTGCATTGAGATACCAAAGAACCTAAAGAAATAGTTTGGTATAGCATTTCCATTATGTACGACCTTGTTTTACAAGAACAATATGCTTCAGCTAATTTCTAGTCCAAAGGGCGGAATCATTAGAGGTGGTCTGCATTTCGTCGGCCCTCCCCTGTTCCGTTGCAGAACCTAATGGATATTGTTTGTCCAGTGATCTTATCAGGCATTTGTTGCCCTTGCAGCGGTTTTACTTGCCAGGCTCTTCTTTCAGTAGTCTATGTAAACTGTAAAGTATGTTTTATATGATTTTAAGTGTGATAAAGTCCAACCTTGGACAGTAAAACGTATACAGTGGTGTAACGGTGGTTTTATGAGCACATGTCAACACTGTCGGTTCAAACACACATATACATAGTTGTCATGATTTCGTAAGGAATAAAGCTTGCGGAATTGAAATTTATATGCATTCGGAATGAAAAAAGAATCCATTGGTTAACAAGCAGTAACCATTTTCACTTTGCAATATATATAGTTTTCTTATTTTCTTTATATCCTAAATGTACTCAGAACCCTCCCCCCCCCCCCCCCCCCCCCAGCAAACCGGGCTCACCATCCCGAACACAATGAACATGTTGTCGGAACCTGATAGTTTCCGCGACGACCGTCGCTCTAACTCGACGAATAATCATTTTGTGGGAGGGAAATGCTATAGAAAAAAACGTCCCTGAGTTAGTTCTATATCGCTCGTATAAGTTCAGCATCATCTGATGTACAACAACAACGCAATGAAAAGTAAGTATGGATAATAAAGATTGATAAACGATTGTGTAAATAAGATCAGATGGGGTCAACAAGTTGTTCAAATGCCCACAACGTCGCCGCAAAGTAATATATATTCATACTTGGTTCTTCACGTGACCCCGGCTGTTGTTTGCTAACAGTCAAAACCATATATCTTGAATTCGAATGGTAAATTTATTCACTCTTTTGATTTGAATTACATAACCATTTACTTTCATAATGGCAAAGGCTAACATTTGCAGTAGAATAAATATTCACAGAGATAAGTTCAAATACAGGAACATTTTAATACCATTTATAGTCAATTTTGTGAGGTATTTTTAAATCGTGCATCCGGTTACTAGTACGTTCAACAGGACACCTAAGGAACAAATATTTCGGCTTGATTTAGATATCGTGTGTTAGTTTCTAAATCCGAAATGTTAAGATATCACAAAACTGGCAGAATAATAACAGATTATTTAAATATTCAATCTTCTGTAAAATGAGCATCTAAGCTGGCTATTTTGTTGATGTTGTTCGTTGCCTCCTTTTCGATAAATACGCATAGGTTTGTTTGTATCTATGTTTACAAAATTTGAAAAGTTTCTGTGCTCAGAGCTGGGATTTCAGCCTTGGATTATTCTGAAAAAAACATTGAATAAGATGTATCCACCTAAAGGAACATGACCCAGAAGAAACTTAATATTGACTGAAATAGTTTCAGCGCTCACAAAATGTTGAAATGTAATAGTTTATAACTTGCTTATTAGCTTTTTTCTAAGGAATAATTGTACGGTTGTGCAACATTTTCGACTAGCAAATTGTTTGAATGATTCACCGAAACGTTCAGAGCAAAATCGGAGATAGAAACTGGGATTTAAAAAGCCCCATTACTCGGTTCTCATAACAAAATGCTCAATCGTCGGTATTTTGGTCAACTTTTCCGGCAGAAGACGTTTTTTGTCTATTCATCACAGTTCCAACACAAGCGATTAGCACGAATAATCCTCCGATCAGTGATGTCCACAGTGGCATCATTTGAAAAACAATGATTTGCAATATAAATGCGAACACTATTTGCAAAGAAAACACTATACTTACAACTGTTGCTTTTTCTCTCGCTAATCCTAAGTACAAAGTAATTTGACCAACAAAGTAACTTAAACCAGCTCCCTGGGAAAGCCACCATTCTCTCCTAGATGGACAACTCCATTGACTTGTAGCTGTACATAAGATAATGCTTAAGATTTCCATGACTATAGAATTAGCGAAGGAAGATTGATATGGATGTATGCCGATTGTGGACTGCTTTCGAACGATAACAAATGATAGAGCCCCCCAAACTGCAACACCTAAGGCAAACACTGTTCCTAGAATGGCGTTGTTGCCCTCGATATTGTCTTCTGTTCCAAAGATAAAAGATGGACGTGCTATGAGCACAACTCCAGTCATAGCAAGAAACGCTAAAAGAAGATCAAGAATACGAAACGGTTCTTTCAAGATAATCCAACCCAATACACCTGTCAGAATTAGAGATAATTGAGAAATGGACACCGTGTCGCTAAAAACCATGTACTTGTAAGAAAAAGCATAGCATAAATTAAGGCCAGTCAAGGTAATGCCACTGGGTAATAACCAAAGGTATTGTTCCAAGTGGCGTGGGGGATGCATCTTTTTGGCTATCATCAAAGATAATCCACCCACCACTAAGACAGGGATCTTCATTGATGTTAGTTGAAAGGGGTTAACCGTAGTGGCGATAGCATCTACGAACGCTCCCGATACCGCAAAGAAAAAAGCCGAGATTAGAATAAGAAATATTCCCTCGCGCTTTCGTAGATGCCAGTTTAGCCTACCTAGGGCTGAAAGTTGAGGTTTCTTTGCTTGGTGTTCCTGTTGGTCATCCTGATTAGGGATGCAGTTGTCACAGGGTAACAAGGATGACGTGAGGGTAGCAAGATGGTCTGTTCCAACTTTGCTCTGACCATCAGTGTGAATAATTTCAACGGGTGTCACAGTCACGTCTGAGGATAGCCTTTCCTCTTTTCTGATATTTCCATCTATTTCCATATTTATTAAATTTGTTTTTTGGAAACATAAAAGAAAGTAAAGTACGCAATCTGCAATGAAAAATGGGAGTTAGGCGTCAAAAATAAGTTATTAGATACGAAGAACGAGATAAAATAAACCTACCATCAAAATAGTTATTGCTAGGCAAATTTTCAAGATTTGTTTAATTTTTAAAGAAGAATCATTGTGACATGGAATGTTCAGATTAACACATTTTTTGTGGTAAAGTGTGTTATACATGATGAAAGAAAAACCTTTCTGCAGCTTATATTCTTAACTTTATTTTAAAAATATACCGATCCCGTCAAAGTATCGCTTTATACATTAATGTGACAATGAATGAGTATACACCAATAACTATTTGTAAATGACACAAAAAAGTGTTAAAAAAGACACTTCCAAGAGTACGGTTTGGGTTTAATTCTATTAAAATAGTACACTTTAATCGATAAATTATTCTTTCAGATCATGAATGACAGAAAAAAACTCAAACCGCAGTAAAACATATCATTTGGGGCGAAACAGGAACATCTAATATGAACGATTCGATGCATTTTTTTTCACCATCGGCAAACGACAGGCTGGAGTTTGTTCAATTGAGGTATAAAGTTCTGATGAAAATAGCTTATATAATGAGGCCTATATAGCAACCTTGTAGAACACCTGCTCTATATATCGCTATAAATAGTGAAATATTTGTTTTACAATTAGTGTTGAAGGAGGGCTAGTCCCACGGAGAATAACATGAATGAAATATCTCTTGATTAGAAATATGCTTACCGGTCTGGTCCTCCGTTCCTTTTAATGCGTCTATCGTTTAGTTATTGCACTTTGTTTGCAGCTTGGCAGTCGAGCACTACACTACACTACAAACGAAGGTGTGACTTCAAGCAGCCACGTGAAGTTAACAAATAAACATACACCATCACCCATCGAAATTCTTCTGCAATATTTTATTCGAAGGTTTGTATTTTCTTCTTGCGTCGAAAGAAATGTCAGTGAAGATGTTTCTTGAAATTTTAAAGTTCTGACCAAAATCATGTCATGCATTCAAATGGCTAAAGGCCTACACACAGCTATAAACGAAAATGTCGCAGCCGAAGAGTCTTTTTGACTCTCAGTTCATAAGATTCTACTATAATCGAGATGACAGGGTCGATGAATTTGTATATTTGTTAAGATTGTCTAGATCATGCGCCATGCTAACTCAACAAAGTAGGCTAATGGTGTTTTGTGTTAAGCCAGTGTAATGTCAGATCTTACGCACATAGTATCAGCAGCCAAATCAGACCCTTTAACTGTCATGTCTCTGTGTAACTGTGTTAACTGTTTTTCTTGATTTTAGCTAGAAGGAAAATTCAACCCTGGACTGTACAAAGTATCACAATTACCACACCGTAAACCAGATTTTATTTACAAACGCTGACTAATATCTCGACTATTGTTGGCTTAATAAATTCGGTCTTGTCAATCGTCGTGTCTTTCAAATATTGTAAATGACGTACTTTGAACTGTGCATGATTTTTTTTCTTCTTATTTAAGCAGTCCTGTAAGTGATGATCTATCTGAAGTTGGACACTATTTGACCTGGTTTTAATCAAGTTTTCAAATCTGGCTTAAAAACAGTTGTACCACGAATGGAAAGTACAGACAGTTTTACTCCCAAATCAAAATAGACTTTTTTTCATATTGACGAACGATTGACGAAGTGGTAAGATATCTTCTTCTGTTTTTGCGAAAAGTGGAATGTAATCATCAAAAGAGTTACTTCCAGCGACATACTCCCCGGTTTCTGCTCTGTGTATATGTTGCCTCCACGCGATTTACATAACCTGAAAGGAAAAGTAAATATGGACAAACATCAGATATTTGTTTGTGTACGAGCACTTGCTTGTAGGATTCATATATATCTATTATCCGCTGTTGTTACAACCGTCCACTTATCTCTCACGGTTTACAACATGAACTAAGGATAACATTGCTTCAACGAACGATCCTGTTGTAGCTTTTCTCTAAACTATTATGGTAACTTTGGGAATACTCCTGACACGGGATTATACTACAGCAACATTCAGGCGAAACCTCTGCATATAGGTCATAGTCTTGGCCAAGTCGTTTGTAATACTCTTTTTTCTCGTACTTGCCCACTGTATTTTACATGCCTGAGGATCTGTACGATACAACTTATGCAAACCACAACATCTTTATTCATATTATTGTTACGGAAATTGCATGTCATGAGAGATCATGTATCTTACACAGCAATTAGCGACCGTCTCGCAGTGTACAAACCAATCTAAGGCCAAGTGATGTTCACTGCGGGAGGCAGGGCCTCAATAAGCAGTTTGGGGGAAGTGGCCCCAGTTGGCAAACCTGATTGGCTTCTTCGCTTTTCCGAAGCAAGTCTGCCAAATACCAAAGGAAACA
This sequence comes from Apostichopus parvimensis, assembly GCA_000934455.1. NCBI lineage: Eukaryota > Metazoa > Echinodermata > Holothuroidea > Aspidochirotida > Stichopodidae > Apostichopus > Apostichopus parvimensis. The sequence goes on along the minus strand of KN887356.1, from coordinate 78,327 downwards.
TAACATAGCTTGGGAGAAATGTGCAAGACCCTAGTATCAATCTAAAGCGTTGCCGCGGGCGTTCTCTTGGCAGTACAGCAAATAGAAACGGGAAAATAGCTTTGTGAAAAAGAAAGGTACACTAGGCTGTACATACTAGGGTCTTAGCAAGACTACATAGGTACTAATGTTAACACATGACCGTTACCGGCCTGACCACTAGATCCATATGCATTACTTACACCTCTCTGAATACAACAATAACTGCTGCGGAATATGCACAATCCATGTCCTTGACAGTTCCCCTGGAGTTGCACCACAACGGTCAAATCTACTTGTTTACCTGTTACTATATTGGGTTTAACGTTACCTCATCCAGTTCCACATAGTGTCACACTTTAAAAGTTTAAACATTCAGTAATGGACCAGAAGAGTAAAATATTACAAAACAATCCCTAGATGACACTTCACCGTGAGGATGAAATCCCCCAAGCTAGTGTTAGTGACCCTTCATCACCTTTTACTAAAAACTTTTAACTCAACGGACTTAATTCACAACCGTGGCGATGATCCAACTACCGTAATGGCATTCCAAAGCAACATCTAAATCATAACCCTGAACATGTCATAGTGCATGAGCATGACTAGAATAATAATGACACAGTGTTAGTATGCTCCCTTAACCTGGTTCAGTCACCATGGCAATCAACTAACTGAAACAATAAATTGAAAAAAGTCTTTCCAATACTTTCATTTAAAATGATAGCTGAATCATATCTGCGGCTAAGCATACAACATTTACTCCCTAGTCATTTATATCACCATGGCAACAATCTTTACAACAATGGAATCTCATGCGTGGTTATAGCTGTCTTTTCTATTATAATCTCCCCTAGAACGCTTAACTGAACACAAACCCCCTTGGTATATTTCATGACCCTTTCTTGCCAATTACTTCCATGCTGCTTACTAAGCATGATACCTGTGCTCACATAGCCTGCCCTGCAATGTGAAGTTCAAAACGCATTATATTCAATGCATAGCAACATTACTGTATATGAATTTACTGAAATAATTCTGTGATGGTCTGAGCCAATGTAAAACTTTACATCTTAATTTCACTAAACAACTATGTGATTCTGAAGTTTTCGTAGAACCTTCAGCCTCTCTATAGCACTTTATTTAAAGTAATTCAACAAAATTAAGAAAGAAACTCAACATACCTGACAGGAAAAGTAAATAAAGACAAACATCAAATAGTTTTGTGTAAAACCACTTGCTTGCAGGATTCATGTTGCCCCTCACACACAAAGCCCAGCAACCCATCCAGACAGTTTGCATTCCAAACGGACTGAATCTGCGGTCATTTACATGGGGTACTTCCAAATAAAGAACTGTCTGGAAATGGTTGATGAGGGAACATCCCATTAAACAAACACAGGATTTTGTAGGGGTGCCTGCTTTGTGGGCTTGCCACATATATACAGGGTTAATATGGCAGTTTCAAAGCGTTAATTTAGAGACTTAATTCGTGTACCGACGTTTTCCGAGCGAGCATATGCAGATTTGACCTTATCGTTTTCAATATAATCTACTAAAGTATCGTAAATATGAAAAACAAGCATTGGTATTCACTATTTGAACATGGAAATTCTCACTTGCTCATTCAATGCTTAGATATTTCACAACAAATTTAAACAAAACGTTTTGAAAAGTGAGTTGCGTGATTATTCCACAAACGGTGAACTGTTTATCATAAATGTTAAAAGTACAATATATGCGAGCCACTTCAGCAGAAAACACAATGCGTGAAAATAAGCTAATTTGAAACATGTTCATTCGCACAGTACAATACCGATACATAGGTAGTGGGATTAACGATAGCACAATCGGCTTCCACAACTCTTCCTGAGCTCCGAGTCACAGCTTCAAGGTCGTTAGAGGGGATAACGTAACATTTTCTAACATACTTTGCTAGTTTGCTGCATGAGAACCTCTCATGGTGTTACTAGACCTTGTAATTACTGTCTTATATGAGGCCTACGAAATTATGCAACATCTTCTTTCCTTTGTTATCTCTTTCTTACATCTCAACCATGAATACTTTCATTGAATGCACACCCCTAAAAAATGACATGTTTGACGATGTCATGTGATATATGATTCAATTAATGACTTTACTTTGTCAACCTTGTCAGTTTTCTCAGTTAGATTATTTTCATTACAATAATTTATTAGGTTACATATCATCAGTTTTTCAAACAAGACAAACAACACAGGGGATATTTTCGTAACCTGAAATTAATGTATTCGATACTTTAAAAGTACCACCCCGGTTGAGATCTGTAATGGGGTCTCATAAGGTGAATCCAAGGTAACATTGAAATGACAAATTATATTCATTGATATCAATATCACACAAGTTCAACGAGTTTTCCAGTTGCTGACAATAGCATTACGTTATACATTTTCTTCTTCACGTGATTATAGTATCGTATCCTAACATTTGCACAGTGACTTACTATTTCTATTTAAAATATTTAAATATCAAAATTGCCGCGAAAAAGATATTCCTCAGACATTTAATAGAAAAGAAATGCAAATATTTGTTTAATCTTAGGAGTAATTTCTCTATATTCCTATATAGTAGCAGGGATAATATCGCCTTAATACTGTATTGGCAAATATAAAAACAATCCGGTTCTTCACAACTGAAAGAAACATTTCGGATGGATTAACGTTTATGATGTCGGCTGCTCTCTAAATCAAAAGAGTTATGCATCACGAATTTAGCAAAAACGATATCGTTTTTAATTGTAGTCAAATCTTCTGTAAAAGGATATCTTTGCTGGCCCTTTGCTGATGTGGAGTGCTGCCCTCTCTTCCAAAAATCTGCGCACGCTGGTTTGTTCCCGTTGAAATAACAGACTTGTAAAAAGTTCATTGCTCAGAGACAATATACGCTACTTTAACGGGCATTAATGGTAAATTTGAGAATAATAGTTGTTTAGGTTTGGTTCATAATGATAATAATATTTACTCTCCCTGTGTCAAGAAAGGTTTGAACTGCATTGGCTCACTTTAGCTACTGTTCGAAAACCTAGTCAGTCTTAAAAGTTGCGTATGGCGGTAACTCGTATCGTGTTACGAGATTGGTACTTGCAGATACGGCCAGGGAATCTTAGTTGATAGGAAAAATATGAGCCTGTCGTATCCTACATATGTCTATGTGCATTGCGTACAGTCCTGAAAAAGTTCATGTGTTCCAGTTTCAGTTCGATTGTTTGACAGTTCTGAGTTCTCTTATATTCACCAGAGCTATGGCAACCATATTGATTGTGACATTACTTGTTAAGAGAACATACATTCAATGAGTACTATTACAATTAAGTGATACAGGGGATTACGTCAAGTGGCCGTCCATGGTTGGTACGCCATGCATGCCAAATGTAGCGACTTGCATGCTTTACCCTTTTCGCGTTCCAAAGCTCTACTTGATGTTTACTTCCAGGACTGTGCTCATTTGCATAAATAGTTTTGGCATTCCACTGGGCAGCATGCTACAAAAGCTTGTCCGCAGAGTTGAGAGTTGTTTTGTATAGTGTACGTTAACTTATGTATGTCTGGATCAGCAGAGCGTGCGGAAAGCAGTTCTCCTCGTGCCTACACGCAAATTATCAGTAGTTGTATTTAACGTTTCAACCAGGAGCTACCTCTTGTATATTCGGAGGAACGGTTTTTTAAATCAAGCATTCAGCACCATTTACCTTGGTAGGAATTTAGTTCCTAATACCAAGGCTTGAACTTTATAATCGGGAGCGTGTTTCCTACTCTTACCATTACTTAGTATTTCATTTTTACGCAAGTGCCTCGAGTTAGGTTGTATTGCCTAACGTTAGTGTATCGTGATTTGCCAGCGGTTAGGCTTAACGTCTCCCATGGCTGGCTGTATTAACGCAGCTACCCGGGGACGCGCCTCATCTGTTTTCTTTGGAAGGACCTTCAAGTTAGAGGCCTATCGGAGCAAGTAAGAAAAACTAGGGTAAGTGAACATTATTAATCGTATTGATAACCTAAACAAACATTTTGCGGCAATTGGCACCTACTTCCGCATTTTATTCTACAAAACTCATTGTAAAGAAAAAGCCTCCAGAACACCATCCAACGTATTGTATACAACCTGTAGGCCTCTAATCTAAAAAATTGGCTTTGTCAATTCTCCCCGCTTATCAGCTACATTTTTTTAATACCTCAACGCAAATATGTACCTTGGCATTTACGATTTCATCAAATTTAGTCACTTTCCCAAACGATTTATCTGAGGCGTGAATGACATCTTCTAATTTCTTGCGTTTTCGGGAGGCTGTCCCATTATTAATTTCTGTAATGTATTGATGTTTGCCAGATGATAAAAGTTTTGCGAAACAGTTGTATACTCGATTGTAATTGGCCACCGTTTACGACATAGACTGTATACAGAACGGGATATACTCTCTAAGTGTATATTCAAATAAATGTATTTATAATTCTTTACCGCGGAAATGTGCAAAATTGAAACATTCCTTATAGGATTTAACAGTTTTCAACCATTTAGTATCATTCCTTGGTAGTCCTTTTAGGTTTGGAACGAAACGATTGTTTCACTAGACATCCACGAAATACAAACCCGCATTATTGCAGTGTTTCTATACGCTGTTTAAATGTTAAATATAAAATGAAGATTTTTTTTTAATTTCGTAACATCAAGCTTGTATTTTATTATAAGAAACACTTTTTCATGGTTTTCAAAACAATATGAGTACATGCCCATGAGCTCCTGACTTTACTGTTATTGAGTCGAGAAGTCAGAGTGGAGGCGGACTTCAAAAGAGATGAATGATGAATTAGTGAATAGTTTGAAGCCTGAACTCTGACTTATCTTCAGTCCGACTTGCTTTGGACTTAAACTGGCTGATCCAGAATTTCCTAAAGAAAGCGACGTTGGAATTTTAAACGTCAAACGGTTTAATACATTATTTGTTGTTACACAGTCTGTGGACATTGTAAGAAGTTTTGACAAACACATTCTACTATGATATAATCGAACCATTAGAAACATTACTTGTATGTACTCATGTAAGTCAACACTACAGATGCACAGCTTCTAACGGCAACAATTATCGAAATTGCTATTCAAATAATTACATATTAAACAAGTCATCACATATTTCCTCAAAATATATATTCTGTTCCCCCTCATTCGTTCTCTCAGTAACAGTGACATTAGAATGCTTTCCATTACCAAATTTGTACATTGTCGTATCCATCGTCAAGATGCCGTTGTTCGCAAAGAAATGAGTATGTGTCGATGGTACATCAAATTAAAGATATGTTAAGCTTTATGAAAAAGAAGTTGTCTTCATAATATCATTAGGGTCCAACCAATGACCATCCACTAGATATAAACATTGCGTTATTTAAATTGATGATAAATAAATCTTAAATGTTTCGCAGTTACACTTTGCAATAACTTCAATCAGACTAGTATGAAACAACTTCTTAACAACGACTATATGAGCGATGCTATCTAATAAAATTTTACCATTTTCTCTGAGAATGCATTGACACTTTTAATAAATTCCTAGAATTTTTATACCAGTGAAACGTCAAGACTGTCTTCTTTAGAACAATACCAAACATTTACAAGCGTAGTCGACTTTATTGTTTGATTTGTAGAAATCCTTCAAAAATATTTGAGTACAAGTATCCATATGCAAATTTATCTCACCAAAACGTTTTTATTTTATTAAATTGTTATATTTTACCAGTTTACTATAGGTGCAAATCGTCATTGTTATGTCCTTTTAACTAGTCGTATGGTAGTAATGTCCTTTCAACATGCCAAATGATAGTAATGTAATTTTCCAATGTCCGATGGTAGTAATGTCCTTTCCACATATCCGATGGTAGTAATGTCCTTTTCAACTGTCCGATGGTAGTAATGTCCTTTCCATATGTCCGATGGTAGTAATGTCCTGTCCACATGTCCGATGGTAGTAATGCCCTTTCCTTTTCAACTGTCCGATGGTAGTAATGTCCTTTCCATATGTCCGATGGTAGTAATGTCCTGTCCACATGTCCGATGGTAGTAATGCCCTTTCGACTGTCGTTTTAAAAAAAAATTAATTTAATGTCATGCCTATATTTCAATTAGAATGATGTAACTGTTTTATTTCTAGCATATTTATAATGCTTGCATCTAATGTAACTGACAAACCAAACAGGAGAAATTGCAACACCTTTAAACAAACGCATAAAGTCTATCTCGTGTCTTAGCTCTGTAACATTAGAATAACTGAACCAAATGCTGAAGCATGCATTACATTAACCTAAACTAAACTAAACTTATTATCATGTTAAATTTACATCTTCTGCAAAACGATTATCTTGGCTGGCTCATCATTGATGTGATATGATGCCCTCTCTTCTACACATCTGCACAACTTAGCTTCCTTCCATTCTGACGACAGGATCTGAAATTAACGAGCGCTTAGAGCTTCGATTTCACTCATGGAATTCTCGGCAACAGTAAAAATGATGTATCCACCTAAAGAAAGAATGGAACAATAATGTACAGTAAACAACAAATAAAGTATAAGCGGGTCCATACAATCACAAATTTTCTTTCAAACTATTCAGAAGAATTAAACATTGATGCACTGTTCCACTTCAAGTTGATATGTTGCTCCATTCAATGTTATTGTTAATAGTATTTCGATCGGTAGATTGTGCAATAACTTGTGATGTCAACATGTGCAATGCATCAAATTTATGGAACGCGAAAAGGGAAAAGTTATTTTGTTGTCTAAACTAAGTTTGTTGTTGTCTAAAGTAAAGTTGTTGCTGCTGTTTTACCAAGTTGTTGCTCAAACTCACATTGATGTCTTAACTTCCGTTGTCTAAACATAAGTCGTTGTCTGAAGTTACGTTGTTGCTATCGGCGCTGTTCAAAATTGCTCAACCGCGTAATGTAAACCAGAATACAAAATGCATTGAGGTTTCGATAACTCAGTACACTAGAAAGTTCTACTTGTTAGTATAAGCAGAACTAGCTGTTACTATAGAAATGGCCCGAACCGCCATTTTGATACGATTACACTATGGCATGATAAACACAGTTCTTTTGGCTAAGATCATCTGTAGTATCTGTTCCCTTTCGAGGGAAATGGTGATGCACACCCGACGATGATCACACAGTCACAGTCTCGATGCAAGGGGACTGGGGTAGAGAGCGGATCAGTCGTTCGGTACTTTGGTTTTCGTGCCCAGGTTCTTTCCTGGGCGACTTTTTCTTAAAAAGGATAAACACAGATCAGTCTACTGTACGTGGCTATACACAATTCCACCAAAAACAATAGGGGGTCTTGGAGGTCCAAGTCCATTTGGAGTCACCAGACGCAAAATTGAGGAAACCTTGTTTTATAAGCTACCTTATCTCCCACCGCCAGCCTATCAGATAACATGTTCGTTACAACTCATGCATACGAATATGAGGCTGCACGGTAAACAACTTTTAAAATGTTATAGGCTAAGCATATACGCTGTGAATGTCGGAAATAAAGTACAACAATTGTCTAGACAAAGTACCAGCATAAAAATACTGCACTTTTAATCTGATTTCATTGAGCCCCTTCAACAATGTGTAGAGATACGCTGTGAATGTCGGACACCAAGTAAAACGAGTGTCTAGACAAAATGCCAGCATAAAATACTGTACCTTTAATTTATTTATTTGAACCATTGAAGGATATCTGGATATGTTGTGAATGTCGGCAATCAAGTAAAACGAGTGACAGTAATATTACTAGACAAAAGTTTTCGTCCCGATTGAACACCAATTGCGTTTATTATATAACTTATACTTTTACTAGTGTAGTTGTAAAGATACGATCTTATCACTGCCTGTACTTTGTGAATGTTCTACACAATATATATGGCGGATGCCATCCAGTGCCCTAGCTTCGCTGTTTTACAGGGGCGGCCGCCCGACCTTCATTTCGCCTGCCCTGCCACTCTTTCCTCTTAGTCAACTCCGTATATAGTACCTCCATGCTTTGACCTTGCAGCGATTTCACCAGCAACCCCAACTCTTCAAATATCCCCTCACATGTAGTGTGCATATCTCGCTAAATTCCATGCAATTTGAATTAGGCCTGTTCGAACTTCGGAGTTTCAACTGCACATGCGCATATCCTGAAAATTTGTGGAGAAAAGATCATATCACCGTACCTACAACACATAGCCCTAGTCAAAACTCGAGTGTATCTTGGATGATTTGTTTCTTGCATAACATGTTAGCGGTCTTTTGGTCTAAAAATTCTTAACAATGCCGAGCGAGGTTTGTGTATATTTCATTTACCCCACAATCCCTTTCGCAAATCGAAACTCCGAACTGGATTGGTGTTACGAATGAACTTGCTTGGCGGGTTTAGTAAACTAGTTCTGTGAGTGTATTGCCTACATACTTCAATATTGTGCCCTTCTTGTGACTCACGAAGCGCAGACTACATCCAACCAGCAACTGATCTAACATTTATTTGAAACAACCAACTCCACGAAAATTATAGTATTTAAATAACATTTTAACGCAATGTCGATTAAGTATCTCAAACTTTAATAACTACTTTTGACGATGTATAGATACGGTAGTTTATACACACGAATGTTGCACCAGAATCATGACTTGAAGCACGTGGTCAACTGGACCGCGAAAATTGACGCGCAAGTTTGCAACGAAGACATGACTGTGGTATGAATGAACAGTTTACATTATCAACTCTCAAGACGGAGAGAACAAAACATACTGTGAGATGAAAAGTTATTTTCAGTATCAGAGATGTTGTGGTAGCTTCCCGCAAAATTCAAAGATTGTATCAACTCATATCTTTCTGTGATAAAACAATTATTTAAATATTACGTTAACAATATCGTTAATAACGTCCTCGGAGTTGTAGCAACTATCATGTAAATATCATATGTCACGTAATTTTGTTCGACAAATCAGGTTGTTAACGATATTTACATGGCTGTTGCTACAAATCAGGACGTTAACGAATTTCTTTCCCTTATCACGTTCCATAGTTAAACCATCATACTTTGTGTTCATTGAGCACTGAAGATGCAAGCATGTTGCAAATAATGGGTAAGGGACTATTAGCCAAACAAATCGCAGGAAATTTGAGAAAATATCATCGGCTGTATTTAGCATGAAGATCTCTGTAATAGAAATGTTGTTAGCTCTGCACGGAAGCAACTTGCGGTTGATTGTTATAGTTTTTTTTAAAAGAAAGAATGATGTTCGTTCACAATGTGTTACAACAACGGAACTTTATATAGCAACGAAAATGTAGACATCAACGTGAGTTTAGACATCAACGTGACTTTAGACATCAACGAACAACAGCAACATGATAAAATATCAGCAACAACTTAAGTTTAAACAGCAAAAAACTTAGTTTAAACAAGAAAATAATGTTGCCCTTTTCGCGTTCCATACAAATTCTTCCTTTTATTTTTCTTTTATTTTTTTTTCCATACTTGATACCATTCTTTATTTAGTTGAAGTCACTTCCTTTACCCAAAACCTTCTAATCACGTTGAATATTTTTCAAGATTGATAATTATAAGACACATGTTTTGGTGTAGTTCATGTATGACCGGACAGATTATTGATCAGCGGCATCAAACTAGAAAAGTGAATAAATTGCAGTATTTCATATCTCAACGACGGAACAAGCTAACATATATGACGCAGAAGAAACAGTTCTATTTAAATCTCAAGAGTTCGTTAATTCTTTAAGTAGAGGCAACAAGTTGGAGGTTTTAATTTGTCTTCGTATACAATCTCTTAATCTGCAAGCCTTGGCAGTTTTCGTTTGTATCCTGGTACGTTTGCTGCTTTACATCTAGCATGTTTAAATTTATTGCAAGAGAAAGCATGTTCATGTTTTGTGTAATTACTTGACTGTATTTAGGTTGATAGTCCGTAAACTATCTTTTTACCACGAGACATTTAGCAGAATAGCACCGCAGCTGTTTAGTACTAGCCTTGTTTAGAAAATCAATCTTGCTCATGGATCAATTATGATTATAATAATTAGCAGTTATATTTACGTCGCTTAAGCGACCACAAATGTGGAAGAAACCCGAAGGACCTATGGATTACAACTTACATATCGGGTGGCTTCCAGTATAAAATTCTAACTAAAATTTGGAATCTTATCAATTTAGAAAGTCATTTCAGATGGGAAAACCGTAGATTGCTCTTGGATGAAAAAGCCACCTTACTATGACCGGCCGGGTATCGAAACCGGAACCTCCCGATTGCTAAGCCTCATTGCTTCAATAATATAGTAAAATTATAGTATTCTGTAATTACTTTCAGCAAGTTATGAAAAATACTCTCAAATTTGTTACAACTAACAGAACTATGGTGGCGGAAAATGATGAAACTGATCTCAGACGTAACACTCTGTCTACTGAATTATATGGGAGTCAATGGTGAACCATACATTCTTTTATTACTGTAATCCGTTTTGCTGTATTATTTAGTCTCCTCAATTCATCCTTAGTTCCTCTGATTTAATTTTTCCCACATATTTTCGTTCTATTCCAACTGTATAACAGTGCATTAAACAAATAACGTGTTGTTAGGTGAAACGAAGCATTGTTTTGTTATTTGTCTGAATGTCATTTGTTTAAATGTTATTCTACGACGGAAGCCACGGAAGTAAGATGCCATTGTTGAGACACCCTTTGTTAATATATGAGTGGTTCCTGTTTCTATACCAAAATACCATTAAATATACAAATACCTTGCATCAATTTACAAAAGAAAGAGAAATTATCTGTACTAAAGGCTTTGTAAATATACACCCATTGTCCATCAAATAACAGAAGGTAATTGTTTCTCTACATAATAAAACCGGTGACTTTACAGAACCGTTTTTGTACAATTATTAAATGTTACTTTCGTTTTACGCGATAGAAAGTAGGTGAACGGATACCTTGTCTAGATAGACAATGCATAATTGTAGTTGTACAACAATTCTCTCTAAACTAATTGACAGAGACACTGCTGTAAATCTACAGAATTTTTTGTTAACAGTGTAGGTCCAACTATATTGTGAAGAAATTTTAATTTTGTGAATACTGCATGGATTTACAGTCGTTATACGTTGTAAGTTCGATACGATTGTAAGAAAGAAAAATAAGGAACAGTTGATACGTAGATCCTGTACTGTCGTTGATAACTTCACGGAGAGGTGAAGGGGAGGGGGGGGGGGGTGGCAAAACTTACTACCGGCTCACTGACAAAACCGGTCTTGAAACAAGCATTAAACAGGCACTTTTTGGCTCCCCGGACGAAATTAGATTATTTCGCGACCAAGAGAAAGAAGGTGCATCAGACCCAGTGGGTTGTGAGCTGGTAAACCATCTTCATCATGAAGGTATGGGCTATATGCTTCTAGGATATATCTCCTTTCATGAAAATTGATTTCCAAATCAAGTAATACAAAATATGGCTTGCAAAGTTGCAACCCATTACTTAAAGATAACGCGAGCACATTTCTTTCAAACAGATCAGAGGTCAAGGGAAAAGAAACATAAAAATTGTCTTTTAGATCAATGGTCACAAAATCTAAAAATTGGTTTATAACCATTTTCTGTTTGTCAACACGTAGAAAATATGCAATAACCCTCACGATATGTAGACAATGGTGAGACGAATTCAAGTTGTAACCTGGTGGGTAGGTGCCTGACCATAAAAAACACGTTTCTTACGCGATTGGTGACGTGATAGGTCAAAGTTTAGAGATCAAAGACCCAAACTGTATGTTAGCCATAACCTGCTTGTCACTCTGTTGGAAAAAGTCATTTAAACACAATATATCCAGAGAACAATAAGACATATTTAAAATAGTAAATTTTAATGTTGTTCAAGATCGAGGTCAAAGGTCAATGTACTTTAGAAGTCAAATTGGCTCAAACTGTGCGGATTGCCCTCTTGTTTATGCTTTCGTTAAGTTAACCACTAAACACTAACCCTTCTTAACGTTATCCATGAGCATTGGTATGGAGCTATAATGCACTGTACCGACAGAAAAAACGCCGCCAGCTACTACAGCGTCATAGGAATCTGAAAAATGAAGAAATTATCACCTGAACTGACATCCAGTTATGGTTTTTTGTACAGTGCAAACCACATAACCTACATCTTTACCCATGCAATGTATATAGGTGTCTCCCGTTCATTTCATCAATCCAACGTTGCTATGAAATATAACATTGATTATCAGTTTCACACAGAACACATTGATAAACATCAGCACATTGGGAGCTATGTTTTTGATCTTTTTCACCATTGAAAGATATGTTCTGTGCCTAAAATTAATTCTTTGTCCCTCCACTGTTTATCTCCTACCTCTCCTCTTCCCCTGTTGGTTCTTTCTTTCTTCTCCCCATCCCTTGTCTACTAATCCCCTTACATCTATCGTTTTGTGTTCACCATGCTCATTAACCTGTCTGTATTCTGTGCGTGTTTTTGTCCCTTCTGTTACTGTTACTTGTCAGTTAGCCTTTGAAGAAGATCCTGCTAGGATCAAAACGTCAGGCCAACTTATTTTTCCCCCCTCAATTAATTGAATAAAATTGCTAAAAATTTCCTGCAGTTTTAGGTCAAGAAACCATATCCTTATAGCATTTTGGGGACGCCGATATTTTTGTTTTTCATATTTCATGATATTTTATGATATGTAAATCATTTGCCACAAGGAAAAAAACAATTCTTCAAAATGTTGCATATTTGATGGAATTCTAATGCAGATCATATCTATATAGTCAAAATATTTATCTAAATTTAAGTACAAGCAATAATCAATACATTTGATATGATGACATCGAACATTATTTACTGGGACCCTCTTGCTGGAGTGATAAAGACATGGAATATCCAGAAAGGGACGCAACATGGGTATACGTATACAAAGAACAAACCTATGCTCTTGTTAAAAAAACAAATTCTTAAATGTTAGCTGACTTGAATTATTATCTGGGGAAAGACCAACAGAGCCTGACATGAGGAATGTTAGACGGTTCAAAGTTTAGACTGTTTAGCAAGTTAAAATAGGTTACATATAAATTAACCTTTAGCTATAAACAAGACGTTAAGATGTGAATGTTTTGATTTTAATTAATATAAGTATCACTGTAAGCAACCTGTCATATCAATATCACTTTAATGCGTCGAAGGGAATATTCGATTAAACGGAATTAAACAGATACAAATTTGAAAAGATAAAACCCTCAAAGTCTTGTCTTTTCATGTATGATTCGTTTAGCGTTAGAGGACAAACTTCTCAATAGGTTATCATTATCTTCCGAATACGAATAGTTGCTCATTGATGATTAGTATTATCAGTGATAGTATAGGATATACATTGCGGGGAGGGTGGTCTTCAGAAGTATTGATTATATATATAGCATGGAATTATGTCCAGATAACAGTTTGGTTTCATACTGAGTTTAGCTTACCTTCAGTAAGTCCTTTGATTTTCTCTGTTCCTATAGTAGCCAAGAGTGTGTTACGGTAAACTCTTTTCCTTATGGCAATATCAAGCATCTTCTCTGAAGCATCTAATGCATCAATGGTTAGGAAACCTCGATCAAAAAGCTGAGAGCAAGGATGTTAAGATTGATATATAAGTTCAGATAGACTGAATACGGTTAATGTGCACAGGGTGTCTCGAACGTTAATCAGTACTCTTACACGGATGCCATATACGCAATTGCTAGTTTGTATAACAAACGCTTGTTAGATCCCTTCAATTTTGTTAGCACAATTTGGCTCCCAAAATATATAATTGAAATTGTCAACTTTTTAAAATATTCGTTTTCTTATTCGCTTGCTACCCAGTACCAGACGTGTATCTGAAGGAGTCTTCCAATATCGGCTTAGTGCAGAATTATGTGTTGATGTATGGGATGTGTTAAATACGTCAAGTGGGTTTATGACCAATGGAGATCGTTTTTCATTAATTGGTTCATTAACGTTATGATCTGTTCTCCTACCTCCACCGTTACAATAACCTCCGCTCTAGACGATAAGGCCATTTTTACTTAAATCATTTATACAGAACGTTCAATAGACTAGAAACTTCAACACACTGTCCAACACGTACAATTAATATGGCTTTCAACCTACCAGACAGTGACAAAGTAAGGAGAACAAAGCTTAATTTAAATGGCTGAAAACAAATAAAATCATAATATTCACTGATGAATTAAACAGGCAGATAACGTTATTGTACTTTTAACAATATATCTGCAATTACGATAGAAAATTAATGTATACAAGAGATTGTGCTTTTGTTAATGTTATCCAAATGTTCAGGGAGTAATATTGTAAATGCATATGCAACAACGTGCTCTACGTGGTCGTCACAAACTTGTGACAGCACAGCCCCAATTGCCCAATTACTTGCATCATGTAGTATCTAATACAAATGGTCGGGCAAAATCTGGATGGACCAAAATAGGACTACTTGTCAGAGCTAACTTAGGCTCCTCAGCAATATATGTCTGGCTTCTATCAGTGGTTAACACCTCACAAGGGTAAAGGCGCAAACAGAAGATAGGAGACTACTCGGAAGGATACACACACTTACCAGTTTGCCTATAATGCCAGATCCAGCGCCTAGGTCCAGAATAACAGCACGTTTGTTTAAAACGTATTCAACGACCGTTTCCGCTAAGCATAAGTGATATCGAAATCCTGAATTCGGAAAGTTCTAACAGAAAAGCAAAGAAATATGTATTTCACGTACTTTGATGAGGCGCATGTGATATATGATGGGAGGAGACAATATTACTGTCTCATATTGCACCGCTTCGATCATTGATCTAATAATCTAAAATATTTAAGAATACATTGTTGAACATTCCTCGTGGTCTGTCTACTATCAACTTCATTTTAGGGTTAGGTATACAAAACTTCACTATAAAAGAAATTGGCCTATCGACATCATTGTTCATGTATTGATTAACCGAAGTTATACCTCAAGATGGTACCATAACAACATTTTTAAGAGTTGTAAGTTGTAGCCAGTAGCTATAACCTACGTTAGAGGCGCATTAGTAACACAAAAGTATAGCTTGTCATCGCAAATCTGCATTTTAGTCACCTTTATTAATTATACTTCTGAAACTTTTGAAAAATAAATAAATTCGTTTTGAAAACATGCTCACAAAAGATGATTGCTTAATAAACTTGCTAGAAATGTAAGTTTAATACACAAAATAGCATGCTTTTGGTATTTATGAAAATGCCGAAAATAGCTGAAAGTACAATAACCACATGGAAAGCATTGACATATATTCAGAAATATTTAAAACGAAATATCTTCAGTTTAATCCGTGTAAGCGGAAGTAAAAGCAGCAACACTGAGAGATTCGTTTCAAAAAACCCGGATCGTTATGTAAAGGTTTTTACAATGAAAGACAAGAATAAAGCAGGTTTCCTTGCTGCATATATATGCACACCTGACGGTGATTCAAATAATAATGTTCTACGTACCTTGTCATATAATTCCGAGTTCTTGTTGTACCATCCAATAACATCATCAGTCTTTTCTGTCTTCATAATTTCCCACAAAACAGTTCGCTCATGTTGATAGGTCTCCAAAGTCGACATGATCACATGGATTATATTTTTATCAATTAATTTCAGTCAGCTTGATTCTTGACCTGATTCAATAACAGAAAAACACAATCGCCTGAGCTAACCGACTGCTACGATGGAGTTTCTATATGCCAACTGAAGTCATTATTTGTAATGTGTGTCATTCCATCACGTGAATTATCAACTGCTTTCGTTATAACTATAATGTATTCTTTATATATGGCGCTCCCACACACTGATTAAATATGATAACTAGCTGGCCGATAACAGTAAAGACGTGCTTAGTGATTTCATCGTGCTTGCTTTAATTCTAAACTGTTGAAACCTTAATTGCCTTCTGAAATATTTGATACGTTAACTCGCCACCTTCACATTTTATTGTTTAATGAATGGAAAGGTAAATGTTTAAATATTGCATCTGTTTGCTATCATCTACCATACTGGTTACATATTCTACAGAATGAAGGCTGAATTTATCAAAACCCGTTTCAAACAGTCTGTGTATTTCAAAAAAATATAATAGTGTCTATTTGCTCATATTCCTGTTGCCAAGCTGTAATTAGTAGTAGTAGTTGTATGTGTGTGTGTGTATAATTGCTAATAGAAACCTACACCAATCCCACTAACACTGTTTATCTATAGAGTTCATACAAAAAGTTTTCTTTGATTAGGAAAAAAAGCAGACTAAGCGACCAAGAGCAAGTATGGAAGGAAGCTGATAACGTAGAATGCAAAAACCGTTGACTTGGGCATGGAGTATTTCAGTCACATATTTGGGAGTGCGTTCGTATCTTTAGGCCAACTAGAACTAACAAAGAATTAAAATGACATTTCGTTCATTAATAACTCATGGGAAAGCTTGTCTAAGCACAACGGCTTACAGGTGGACCTTATTGAGACCCATTGGTGGAAAAGGCTTAGTAGTAACTTTTGCCTTGACCCAAAAAATGGGAAGATTTTACTTGCATATCTAAAGGCAGGAACATAACTTCAAGACTTTAATGTTAAAAGAAATTGCCTAGATTTAAGGTGTGCACTACTTAGTTATTTGAAGAGACCCGATTTGTTTGGAAAGTAGCTTCTAAACATAGTCCTTAAAGAGCAAGAAAAACTAGCTAAGGAAATAGCTGAATTAACTACAATTATTATGAAGAGGTAATACGTCCCAGTGACATCTATAAACAGATTTGATAGCGTTAACATCAATGTCCTCATATTGTTAATGCATAGCATGTTTGCTTAGTCTATATGTATATCCTTTGGTAAATATAGAGGGATAACCCTTGTAAGAGAAGTCTGTAAACATATGGAAATGTTTACCACGTTTTAAGACACTTAAAGTAAGGAGGATTTTTGCTTATAGCAGCTGGTTGAGGTCACTTTGTTAAATGTGTGATACTGTTCTATTCTACAATTTCATACCAATAGAGGTCATCAGATTGACTAGTAAAGTTTCATTTTAATAAATTGAAGTGAAATTCAATTTTTTTTCCCTTTTTTCTTGTAGGTTTTAGTTATGTTTGATACGCTACTTTGCAACGTTTATGGAAGGTAAAATGTTGAACGTTGAATCAAAGTGTTTAATAACATTTCTATCGACCTTCACTGGATGAAAAAACTCGAAGTGATTGGCTTAGTGTGATCAATTGCTATTTGCTTAAGCAAAATCATCCTCATAACTTCCTTATTTTTAACATGTAACACTTTTTATTTGGTAATAAAATCTACTGGAGAAATTCAACTGGTATGTGAATGCGTATAAACTGGCTCTGTTTATCTGTCAATGAGGGCGTATTACCCAAGTGTTATGATTGTACAGAGTGCACGCATTCACACACCAGTAGAATCATGTCTTTTTTAGGCTGTGTAAAGAACTCAACTTGCGATTTGTCTTTCTTGTTTATGTCAGTATAAAACTCTGGCACGATGTCCACCAAGTAATGTATGATAGAATAACGCCATATTTTCTCCTGGCAGACAAAAGCAACCTTTATGATAAGCTTATCATCACGAATGACATATATGCTAAATAGTAACTCTAACCACAATTATTTGTGCTGATATAATGTGAAATAAAGTTTGACTACATTTTTGAAGCGACGTTGTGCCGCGGTTGGCACTTTTTTCAAGAGACAGCACATTTAAGAGCTTTAAGGTCTAAACACTTTTAAGTTTAGAACATCAGAAATAAAATCAACATCTCAAAAACCAATATCAGCATTTCAAGACTAACATCAACCTTTTTTAACATGTCAGTCACTTGCATTCGGTTACACTATCGGCGTTTATTAGAGGTATCACAATTTCAGAAAGTATATTAACATATTACGAATTAAATAGCGTGTTACAAGTTAACATCAGCATGTAACGGCTGACATTAATATGTTGCACCTTCATATCAGTTTGAAGGAGAACAATATTTGAATGCAACGAATACATTGTACGGGCCTGTCTAATTTGTCTTCTCTTGTAATAAAGGTGGAGGCGGAAAAGGGGGGTTGAAAATAGTTTAACATTTTAGAACTGAAAAGAATCACCAATCATTAGGTTTACACCACATGTAAAGTATGTAGAAGTAGGTGAACACATCATCTTTATTATGTCGGTTGTGCTCATAGATGAGAACGCAACTGCAGTAATTTGTCAACATTAACTTTCGTAAGTATATGTTGTTGTAAATAAAATGTGTTTGGGAATACATTTTCAATGAAATTATAAAACAGGTATTCATAGTGTTAATATGATATTAATGGTGCAAATTAAAACATTTCCGTGTTCACTGATTTGAGCAATACTTATAAGCATGATTTTAGTCTATATTTTAATTAGTATAAGGCTAATAGTATCATTAATGATATATAAAACTAATTAAAA
>KN887356.1:28137-49684 GCA_000934455.1 Apostichopus parvimensis | reverse complement strand
CTCTTATCTTTTCACTTTTTCATCACAGTTTTATGCAAGGATAGAACCAATATTATTCTAGCTACGGGTTATAAAATCACGGATCAACACACAGTAAGTACCGATTTCTAATCCTAGCAGATACTGCTTCGACTAGTCCAAAGTTTGTAAGCTAATGTTATCGTTAAGCATAATAGAAGAGCTGTTGCTGAGGAGGCTTTGGCCTTGCATGTAGATTTCGTAAGAATAATGGAATAATAATGGATCCTTAAATATTTACACAACCGCTCGTTCCTCGCTACTGTCATGGGGCCACGAAGGATACCATATTTTTATAATATCCGAGTAGTTTTTATTGACAAGTATCCGACACTAACTGTTGCAATTAAAGTCATCCTTGTAGACAGTGTAGTTGCGAGTGCATTACTTTAGGTACCGGAACGGTATATTAACACTCATAATGCCATCACTGCAGTGTTACCTTTTCTGGTTTGCTCTCAACCAGTTTGTGTTGCTTCGTAGATGCCTGTAGAGATCAAAAGTATGTAACAGTTTTCATTAATAGTAAAACGTTCTGCGAAGGAAGAAAAACTGTTTATTAATTAGTCTAATAGATGATTATTTGATCAATAATGTCGATAAATAGACAACACATTAAATACGCAAGACTTCATTCAGCTGTCGAGAATCACAGGTACCAGAATAAACAACACTGTAACATACACACAGACAGAAAACACAACATTGCAGAAGAAAGAGAACAACGTCATTATTAAAATGTCAACTCACTGTCAAGAGTAATACAAGCATTAGCAAAATAAATATTCAAGGATACATATCACACACAACACAATCATAATTCTTCTTTTATACAAAATAATTCGCAGACATTAATAAACTTGTGTGAATATCATATATATGTTGACTACAAAACTAACACATCGTTAAGAAAGTAACATTTACCAATGGTGTTGAACCGCTTCCTTTTTCTGTCGTGACATGCTTAGGGGCAGTAGGAGGGGTCGTTCTGGTCTTAGTGGATGGCTTGATTCCCTTTGTCAGTTCCATGTAATGACTTTCGGACTGTTGATTAAAAAACAAATCAAACGGTAATAAAACTTCTCACTATTTAAGAACGCCGTACCATATTTTTGAGAAGTAATTAATTGTTACCCTTTTTATCATCCCATCCTGTTCTTAATGTGTCACAGACAATTTTTCTCTGTTTTTGTTTAACAATGTCTTATAATACTACTTGTTAAAGACCCCTTCTAAATGGTGTTTTGTTCTAAAAGTTCAGTACAGATATCTTATTTGTAATCTAGTAGATGGAATTTTCACAGATTTCTGTTCTACAATTCACAAAATAAGTAGAAAATATAAGATATTATTTAACCGTCTGCAAAAGAAAAAACTTTCATCTTCTCGATCTTGAATTTTCGTCGGCTGTAAATTCTATTTTATTGCATCATGAGGAAATGGTCATGAATAAGCGCCTGCAACTGGGTGGCAATATTCCCTTTTCATTTCTTGTATCACTGTTTTATACAAGGATCCAATCAATAGTATTCTTGCAATGGGTTATAAAAGAACAGATCTACACTCAAGTGCTGTCGATTACTAATCCTAGCAAGTACTACGTTTATTAGTCCAATGTTTGCAATATTTTAAAAGTCATAGTTGAAGATATGCTCTGTTAAGGAGCTTTGGCTTTGGATGTAGATATTGTAAGAACACACAAACAATGAAACTTAACATTTTATGGGATATTAGAGTAGTTTCGTGTTTCATATTGACAAGAATCCAACACTAACTGTTACAATTAAAGTCATCCTCGTTGACAATGTAGTTATGATTTCATTACTTTAGGAACAGGAACGTTATGTTAACAATCATAATGCATTCAAAGCATTGTTACCTTTTCTGGTTTTCTATCAACCTGTTGGTGTTGATTAGTAGATGCCTGTAGAGATCAAAAGTATGTAACAGTTTCAAAAAGAGGAAAACGTTCTGCACAGAAGGAAACACTGTCTACTTATTAGGGCTCATAGATGATAATTTGTTCCATGGTGTCGATAAATAGACAACACATTAAATAAGCAAAGACTTCATTCAGCTATGGAGAATCACAGGTACCAGAATACACAATACTATTTGTAACATGCAGCACAGACAGAAAACAAACAAAATTTTAGAAGAAAGATAACAAAACTGTCAATTGACTGTCAAGAATAATGCAAACTCTATTTTAGGATACATAAAACAACACATTAATAATTCTTCTTTAATACAAAATAATCCGCAGACTCTAGTAAACGTATGTGCATACCATATATATATATATATACATGTAGACTACAAAACTAACACATTGTTTAGAAATAATCCTTACCGATGATGTTGACACGCTTTCGTTTTCTGTTGTGACAGAGGATGGATGAGGATGAATAGGGGCGGTGGGAGGTGTCATTACTATCTCAGTGGATGACTTGGTTTCCTTCGACATTTCTGTGTCTTGACTTTCGGACTGTTGATTGGACAAATTTCAAATAGTAATCAGACTTCTCACTACTTAACAACGTCACATCACATCGTTAGAAAGTACTTATTTGTTAATCAATGCCCTTTTCTAATCCTGCTTTCGTTTACAATGTCTTTGTATTAATACGTTCACAGAACCTTCCTACGCCAGTCACACTTGATCAATATTATATCTACTTAATGTTAAAACAAATAGCACTATGGTGACTACATTTGAAGGATTATTGTAGGGAGACAATTTCTTTTGATATAAACGATAGCAACACAGTTCACATCGTAGGTTACAATACCTTACCACTTTCATATACATGTAAAAGAGTTTTTATTTTTTCTTCTCAACATCAAGCATAGTTATCAACTAACTTGGTTGGACTACTTAGTATAAGACACACAGACCATTAATACAGCTGCTCAGATACAATTCAAAAGTCGGGAAAAGATAAGTGCTATTTGACTCAAATTTTATCTGCACAATGCATGGGCATTAAGAAAGGGCAAAGATGATGTTGTATTAGTGTGCAAGAGAATGTGGCAATTATATATACATTGAATTGTAAGAGCTACTTAAAATATCTAAGGCTGCTCTGTATCGTCTTAACTCGAATGATAGCATTACATTTTTAATACACATATTGCTCAATTACACTGCAGAAGAAATATAGATTAGAATGTCAACTCACAGCCAAACGTATTGAAAGTGTATACAAAATGTATTTTCTAGGATACATTTATATAAGGATAACAAGTATGTACGAAGTGTTGTGCAATTCAAAATAGTATTGTATTTTGAACGTTTAGTACTGCTATGTAATTATAAATCTAACAGATGGAAACCACAAAGTTGGCAACACGTTTGATACACTGAAAGATTTGTCGGAAAAAAACGTTCAACAAGAATCACCCATACTGGTATGTCTCAAATATAACTTTGGCAAGAATACTCTCTGTATCGTGGATCTTTCTTGTTCGAAGTTTTGAATTTAATAAAGAAAATATCAACTAGTGAGAAATCACCTCTTTTGATTTCGCTTCCGCAGGTTTTTCTTTGTCTACGGGTATCTGTAATGAAATGATCCAAAAAAGTATGCAAATATTCCATCGATATGTAATGTACTACAATATTGCTGTTTTATCTTAAATAAAGGAAATGTGACATGTTTTGCTTGTTATACTATATTAGTAATCTAATTCTAAATCTATTCACATTATTTATAGATCAGTTGTTGAAGTGATAATTCCTAAATGAGACTTTCAATCTGTCTGAAGCTCCAGACCTTTATTCATATGCTACAAAAAATAATAATAAATATTCTTCATAAATATTGTGGTGTGTTTTTGTTCATGTTCGAACGAATGTTTATACAAATTTGCAGAAAGAAAGAGTAAATATCGTTGTCGAAAATAAATACTCTTGAATTCTATGAAACTAAGCATTCAAACCTACCTTGCTCTTTTCTTTACTACTTTCATCTTTTCTTATCGTTTGTTTTTCCTTTGAAAAAAGAGAGAAAAATTGTTTTACCCAGTCTTTAAACTAGTAGTTTTATGTGTATAAATAATATCCTGAATGAAGAGTAACATAAGAAAACATGCATTTATTAAATCTTGTTCAATATTTGCAATATTTTTGAAGCACTTGAGAGAGAATACTAGTATTAGTGGCATCCCAGTACTGAATAAGAACCTTCCATTTGTCGATGAACTACTTATGCAAGATAGTATTTAAGCATTACCTGCCATAAAATGATAATCACTGAAACATATCTTAAAGTGTCCCTAATTTATTGCTATAGAGAACAATATGAAACTAAAGTTATCTTTATACAAATAACAAATTATAGCAATCAAACCTCTAGTAATGGATGCGATTCTGTCTCGTCACTGAAAGTGTAAGAAGGTGTGATAATTTGTTTTAACACATTGTATATTACGTCTGGCAAGGACCTACAAGGACATTTACATATAAAAATCACTGACTTGACTAGACAATAATTACATCATCAGTGAGTATGAATAATGCCGGGTGATCAACGACTGGTAGGAAAACAGCATTTAACGCAAATAGAATAAGCGAGACTTTCGTTTAGAAAACAGTACAAATAGCCTTTGTGATGAATTGAGTATAATTCTCTCAGCTGTGGCTGAACGAAAACCTAGCCAGATGAATGTTACTAATGAAATTGATGTTACTGATGGGAAAAACCAGTTTAGCGTGATAAAGTGAACCACTCAAGTGTTTAGATTTGGCAAACTTGCCACTTTATTATACAACTTAAAAACTGGCAAAGTTATAAAAGCAAATTCCTGATACGATTTCTTTAATGTCGTAAGAAATGTTCAAGGCAAATTTATTTGACACAAAATTACTTCTGCTAGTGGTAAAGTCAACTTAAATGGCCATCTTCGACAGCTATGAAAACAGTACAGTGTGCTATGCAAATGTGATACTTTTAACGAACAATGATGCTTGTACATATATACAACGAGGTATGGTAGTTACATTAGGGTAGACAGAATAAGTAGAATCTTAATTGTGTGTAATGTGAGACAATACACTATCTTCATAATGCCTGATTAAGAAATTTGATTTGCTTCTTATGCCCCTCGTAGAGAAAAAGTGTAAAGATATTATTGGTGCGTTGTCTACTTTTTAACGTTTAGGCTATGATATTTTACCATGGTACTGATATACTGATTAATATAACTCACCAAGAACCGGTTGCGTTTTCTTCCTGTTTACGATTATCTCTATTACTTTTGGTGCCTGATGTCTCTTTTGATGATCTGGCCTTAACGTATCCAACTACGAGAAGAATGTCTATACAACTTAATGGAAGTTCATAAGTCATTTCAGAAAGTTTGTAGCCATATAAATATATATTTATGTACTTAAAAACTTAAAAATTTGTATAACAAAAATGATTAATTCAGCCGTATCGTTTCGTACCACACAGGGTAGCAGTAGCATATTTGGTTAAACAAATGCCTTATTGTGTAAGTTTAATGACAATTTTGATCTGGTAGCTCTTAGTTGAATTAATAAATCAGAAAGATTCACCAATATATATATATCATCTTTGCACCGCATCTATTCAGCTTGGTAGGCCTATGAACGGGGATTTCAATTATCTTTATTTCATGTAGTCACGTGATTAATATGCAATCATTTTTCTCAATATGTGAATGAAAGGGTTGGCTTTCTATACTCATTAAAGTGGTAAATGTTTGTAGGTAAATGTTCTGTTGGTGTAATGGTGTTGACAGTCGATCAAGAAGACAAGTGCACCAACAATATTGGGAACGAATCTAAGTTTTCTTCTCTTTACTCACCAAATGTGTATATGATGAAGCATAAGAAAATAGTGAGCAAGATGGCCGAAAGAAGAGCGACAGCTACAATCCAAGCAAATTGTAAAGGTTCACCTAAAGCAAGAACAAATCCGGGTTAGTGGAAAACAAAAACAATTGAGATGACCGGATGGTATGTTTTACCACTAATTATGTACTAAACTTCACATAAGGTTAATAAAACTGCCAGCATTGTATTTTCTTCATTGAAGTTCTAGTTAAACCCATTTGCTAATATTCTAGTTTCCTTCATCGCAAACAGAATTGAAGTAGCATACTACCTTTCGAAAATGAGTTTTGCTTTCCAAAACCCCTTTGTATTGGGAGATTGAACAGAACTGACGAAACCGTACCAAACTATTGTCCCTTCGTCTATCACATCATCCAAAACAGCCATTTACCACTGCAATTTTTTACAGACAGAATACTCTTGGATCTGGGTGCGTTATATGCTGTTCTAATATCATTAGTATTTTAACTCGGTTTTGGCATGGCCTTATCAAATTGTGTATGTATATTTTGAAAGTCATTAATGTATGAACACGGCTACAAATCAAAGTATGCATCCCTTGTACTATTACTTATATCATGTATTTTATTTCATGTTGGATATGTTGTACAACATGATGGTGAAACGAAGATAAGTCTCAATGACACAGTTGGGAAACACTGTTGATGCAATGCCATCACACCATTCAACTTCATGATCACAATATATGTACCGATGGCCTATTCCATGTATCCTCCATTGCCTCCTCGACCGCATCTCTTTATCAGTATTTTGTTAGAGACATTTTGATCATAGTAAAATCTTCTTTAAGGGCAAACTATTTTGTTTTCCTCTGTTGATTTTTTTTTTAAAGAATTCGACTCGATGCAAGTGTTTAATTTCCAATTAACACATCTCTCCAATTTGTCTAATTTTCGGTACAGAAATAGCATTTAGCACAGCAGACTGCCACTGATTATAGTAACAGTGAATGATTCCAGGGACAGAAATAGTACGTGTTACATATGTACTGACACAGTGTGTGGTTTGGGATCAACCTTAAAAGAAACAATCGCTGAACTATATTGTCACTTTTGCGTCGAAAATAACCATAAAAAAGAATGATAAAGAAATTATATACAATATATGTCTCCAATGAAAACTAATTGGATCATGACAAATTAGATTCGAATAGCTCCATGATCTCTAGGCTTAACACTCAAGAGGAAGCTTGAACTACAGTGAAACCAATATTTTGGATTTTATTTAAAATATGGAACCTTTTTGGCGAAAGCTAAGCTAATATTTGAGTGAATATCGACAAAAAGATCAGATTAATTATTAATACTTTGAAGTACCAAACAAAACTAAAATCTTCATCATAAACTCATCATTTGCCTTGATAACCAGAGTATCGAAGTATTTCATTAACCAAGGTTAAAATATTGACTAGAACTTAAAGTAGTACCGTTGAAAAGTAATAGCCACGTCATACCAAAACACAGAACGTTATTGTAAAGCTGTTTATATTCTCTGTATGCAATAACGTTAAATATATAATACAAAATGAAACAACCGACAGTTCTCTTACCTTGTTCTACCAAGGTCACGTAAGCTATCATCGTAGGTGCATCTTCGGGACGTGACAATTCACTAAGAACAAGGCATATTAATCCCACTGGGTAATGAAATACCAAATCTATTGTGTTACAAATGTCTGTGTCCTTCCCTTCAACGGCTCCACAATTTACGGTTTCAGACTTCTGACTGTCAAGTTGGTGCGATCCGTTCAGCCAGATAAGCTTAGTACCCGATGGCATGTTCTCTGCTTTGCATGTTAAAGCCATATTGGCGTGGAGTGCCAGAAACAACGTGCAACTGCTTTGTGGACTACATTCCTCTATATGTATCCTTGTTCGTGTATCTAGCACTATGCATAAAGAAGATAAGCATGCAAAACATATGTTCATATATACTAACTACAATTATATCAAATACCTCTTAGCACTTCAGTATCGGTTTACTTACCAGTTACTTGATTTCGTCTATTTACATAATTAACACCACAATGAACTAAGTATGTTATATGTTAGACAACTGAGAGAAAACTATATTAAAATAAATTTAAAAACGGAGCGTGTTCTCTTTCGGTGCGTCAATAAATAAAGATGTCGGTAATACAACTATTGTAAATATTTACCTTTTACATAAACTGTAACAACCCCATGACACTCGTTGGAAGTGGATGTTGTCCTACAAAAGTACCGTCCTTCTTGTCGGGTAGAAACGTTATGTATGAGTAGCGTACCGTCATCAGTGATATCAAAACTTTCTGACGTTTTTTGCAAAATACCATGTACAAGTGACGCAACGGTATCACTGTTGTTGTAGAACAATCCACTCTTCCAAAAATACGACACCGAGGATCCTTGCGTTGGACATGGAACCTTTGCCGTTTGTCCTTCATTCACCACTAATCTTGGCCAATCGAGTCCAAGACATATTTGATCTGCATCAGAGTACAATCAACTGATAACATTTTAAAATTATTAATGCGAATGCGATTAGAAAGTTTGCCAATACTATCCTTAAAGCAGGGCTTATGCAGATTGAATTAAATAATTGGAATTGGAAAATGAAACCCTTGTCTGTTCAGAATTGTAACACAAATACACGAAAGTACAAGGAATGCGGTAGAAAATACTGAGTGCATCATATAAATGTGTGTTTGATGATATTTGGTTAGTAATAAAGAATAACATCGAACCAATTCAGATATCAATGGTTAGTTAATAGTTCTTAGCATATCTGTAAACCTTTTGAACTTCAAAACTTTCAAATGGTTGTATTCATTATACCCAGTGCACAGTTAATTGCAGTTTGTTGATTTGGTATTGAAACAAAACATGTGAATTTACAAAAAACTTACACGGAATAGTTGAGAACATTAAAATATAGGTTAGATATTTCACGGCAAATTCCATTTCTTACGGTCGCAGTGATATTCTGAAATGAAGTAAACAACATACAGTTCAAAAATTTAAAACTGACCACCTTTACATTTAAATACTAGAAAATAGGCATAAAATATGACACGTGTTCAAATACATGTTCCGAAATAAAGATAATCTAATTGTTCCATGTGTATTGTTCAAAGTATTACATATAATTAACGTTAAATCTGCGAAGAATTATTATTTTCACATCACTCTGTGATTAGCAAATATTTCATGAATGAAAAGGCATTTGCGATTAAAACTTTAGCTAATTAAATTCCAAATTTTCCTTATGCTACAAACAAAATACAAGCAATATTTGTTCTAAGCGATTGAGTCACCTTACCACGCTGTTGTTTCAGTTGATCATTTAGTGTAATTCTACAGTATCGGACAAACGTAGTAACTAAAAACACTAATTGTGGATGTATGTTTAAAAACCATAACAAGTGCATAGATACAATTACTCCATAATTATCAATAACGGCATGTTTTTTCCCCATTTTTAATACTTATCTCTTAATTATACTCACCGAAATTGCCATTACACTAAATCAACTGTCTCGGTATCGGTATCATTCACCACAATGAACAACGTGAGCACATACTTAAAACCCATACATTACACGAACATAGCACACTCTCAAAGAAAACTAGAACTTGGGAGCTGGTCGTTGTGCACGATTACAGTCCAAAGTCTTAAGGGTAACAATATTTATATTTATTCAATACATATACAATATGCGATATATGTACGGTGAGTGTGTAAATAAGAATATCTATTTAAGTCTACACGTAGTTTTGCTTCACGTCTATGCATCTACAATTTCCAAAGGTGTTCAGAGTAGATTATAAATACGATAGCTGTAATTTATCGACCACCTAAATGGCTTAACAATGATGATCCGTTTGAGTTTGAGCGTCTGGTATCCGAACTGGCCACTCGACCTGGTAGACTATTAATATGTGGTGACTTTAATATACATGTTGATGACGTAATTTCTCCTGGGGTCATTCAGTTTATGGAACTTTGGAGGTGCATGACTTGCACCAGGCTGTTAGTGGTAGCACACACAAAAGTGGGCACACCCATGATCTTGTACTGGGTGAGACCACACAATCTAATCTGCTCTACACCATCGGTTCTTGATTCGGTTATAGCTGACCATAACACCATCGTAGTTTAAATTTGGGGTAAAAAAACGGAGTCAAGCATCCTTCGGTCATCCTCTGAAAGTTCTGCTCTCACAACTCGTAGATCAAACAAGCGACTCGGGGAGCAAGCTTTTAGCCATGTGGCACCGTTGTTGTGGAACACGTTACCATCATACATACGTAGCCTTACCTCTATCAGTACTTTTAAATCAGCGTTAAAGACGTTTAATTTCAAACAAACCTATGGTTAAGCGTATGTTCTGTTAAGCGCATTGAACCCTAGGATTTTGCGCTACATAAGCACCGGTGTAATAATAATAATAATGAGACTTAGCAGTCGGGGGGTTCCGGGCTTGATACCCGGCCGGGTCATGATAAGGTGGGTTTTTTTACCAAAGAAATGTACGGTATTTCTATCTGAAATGACTTGCTAAATTGAAAAGATTCCAAATTTAAGTTAAAATGTTGAATTGGAAGCCACCTGAAGTGTAAGTTGTAATTCATAAGCCCTTACAGGTTTCTCCCACATTTGTGGTCGCTTAAGCGTTGTAAGAAATATTGCTGATTATTATTATTATATATATATTTTGGCACCGTTTTATTATGCTTTACTGACGGATCGTGCGCCTTTCGGTTTCAGAAACCATTGTTAGTCACATCATCCTATCTATAATAATCAAGTCAAGTTTTATATTAACCACAAGGAAGTTCAGTTTGCTTAACAGGAAAGAAACTGTAATTTGCTTCCTGAAGGCAGCTATTGCGATTTTTCATAACAGTGTTATTCAACGTTCAGATATGTCTTCAGTTCAACTAACGAAATCTTGCAAGAATCCTTTGACCTACTTATGGACACGAAAAGCTATTTAGTACAAATGTCGCATTATACAAGATGGTCGTTATTCGCTTTAATAGTTTCTTTATCAGGTAAGTGTCAAATTATAAGAACACATTTATAAGACCAAATATATGAATCGCCAATATAAATATATTCAGTAAATTACAATTCAACTCACTTATTTCCATTTTATTTCACTCAATCTAACATGTCATGGTTATCACTCAAATAATAATGGCATGAAACAAATTCATTTTATAGACGGGAAGTACTTTCCTGCTTTGCATTTGACTAAACAAAATTGTCATTTATATACCTGATTATTTTGTTGAAGTACATGATGTGTGCTATTTCAAGTAATAACCATTAAGTTCAAAATCACAATCACAAATTTTCAGCCAATAATATGTTTTCATACTCCTGTCTCGTTGTGAAACTAAATATACAAACAGAACATAATAAATCAAGGGCTCTTAGTTATTTGCTCCAAGTTGCTCAGTTATTGCTAAGAAATATTCAGTCAAATTATAGGTTAGTCCGTTAGTTAGTTAGTTAGTTAGTTAGTTAATTGTTTCTTTTGATCGTCAGTGTCCTATTTCTGGGGTTGTTCTACGAGCAAAATAAATGTTTGTTGTATGTTGCAGTATCGCTAAACGAAAGCACCGAAGTTCTGACACGATTTGGTACCGTTGGGAAAATAGAACTAAACTTCGACACGAGTGGACATGTGCCAATCGTCACGTGGACTTTACCGCAATCAACAACCTTTCAACATGATTTACAAGTGGACAACGTAGTTAAGACGACTAGAGACTACAAGTCTACTGTTGCGGAAAACGGCGTGTTTGCTGGACTGGAGATTTACAACGTCAACTTTCTTGAAGCAGGTACATATACCTGTCGTATGGATTTTTCGGACAAAGGAATTTCTTCAGAAAGATCCATTCAAGTTTCAGTTATCGGTGAGACCCAAACTTTTCATAGATTAAAATATTACTGTGTAATGTAAAAGTCGACAGACTCTGTTAAGTAGTTTCCACTTTAATCTAGCTTAATCAATGTTCAACGATTTTAGTCCCTTTTACTCCCGCAGCTTTTCCATCCGTGTCAATGAGAAATGATGCCACAGAAAATGAGACAATTTCAGCTACATGTTGTGTAAATGTATCCCTTACAGTAGAGAACAGCATCATATGGAATCTCAATCAAAGTGGATCTCTGCTAATTTTGAAAGAAGTGAAGACTAACTCCGCAGAGGAAGTTATTAAAAACATGTGTAGTAAGATTACCTTTGAAGTACATCGCAGCTATCATCGTCAGCTGTTAAGGTGTTCGTTGCGTAAAGAGATGACTGTCTACACGGAAGTGGCAATGGACGTCCAATGTAAGTTATAAAACATTGTATAATTGTTCACAGCCATGCTGATGAAGTTGTTAAAACTGAAAATGAGTTTTAAATATTTGTGATATCAGATGCATAAGAAGGTATAGGCCTAGAAATGTACTTAAATTGCTACAGTCCTATTGACTTGTTAAAGAACGTTGTAAGACGCACTGCAAAATATTGATGAGGAACTCATCAATGTTTATAACTAGCTAATTTTGCATTAAGGTACTGGATCAGTCTTTTTTAAACCATATCATTGATTCCAACAGGGGTCGGTGATTGTTAAATTCACTTCCATAGATTGTGAGCTGATTAAGCTAAGATATAACATAGCAAATATATCGGGTGTTTAGTTTACTTATTTAGTATGTAAATTAGATCTAGCTTCAATCGTATACGCTAAGAAAGGCTTACATAACCTGCTATTTTAATATGGACTCTGTCTGAACAATTATTCCATAAAACAACTCTTATAATAAGCAATGTTTTTATGACGTTAATTTTGCATTATGTAACTGGTATCGCTATTTTTATTAAACAAATCATTGATTCCAAAAGAGGTCGGTGATTGCTAAAATTGTTCAACTGTTTGCAACGTAGATCCAGCTTCAATCAGATACGCAGAAAATGGCTTACGTCATCTATCTGTTCACCAGTTTGCCAACGTATGCTGCATTTCTGAGGGTAACCCTACACCAAGTGTAGAACTACAATGGCTGTCAACAGAAGGCGATTGGAAGTTCCTTTCCAACGTCACTGAGTATGTTTATTATAGAGAACCAATCACGTATTGGATGTTCATGATACACGTCGCTGTGAGACAGCCTCTGCAGGTCAGATGCTTCGCTATCAACAAGATTCCGCCAGCTGCAACAACACAAGTATTGAATGTTGTAGCTAAATGTAAGTAATCAATTATGAACAAGTAACTAAATAAACGGATGAATTTATTACCATTCACATAGAATAGTATCAGTTGGTTTTGTCTTCATAGTACCAAACCTATGTTTAGAATTTGTTCTTTGCAGTTCCACAACTGCTATGAATTTAACGGCTGGTGAAGGTTTCGTTATAAACAAAAAGGACAAGATACCTTCGAAAAGATGCGCTGTCAATTTCCTTAAGGAAAACTAATGGCACCGTTTAACATTTGCAGCAAAGCACAAATTAAATGTATTAATGTTTACTGTTTTGTAACAGATCCAGTACGTGTAAGTATGCTGAGCCCCTCAACTACTTTCCCCGAAGGAAGTGACATAATTATTGAGTGTCAGTCTGACGGATATCCTCCCCCTGATACAATGTTAGTTATGCTCGCAAACATGAATGGATCTGATTGGGCACACCTTACCATCAAAGCCAAGATGAGCAACAAAAGCATAACTACTTGGAAGTTTGAGCTGAAAAGCCTGGCAATGAACGATACTGGGAAATACCAGTGTGTGGCTAATAATTCAGAAGGATATGCGTCAAGTAAGACGATTGAAATAAATGGTAAGTTCACAACTGTGTGTTTAATAAAGTTTGCGTTTGGCCGGCAGTTTCACTGAAGCTCCAATTATTTCTGAAATAGTTAAAAATACGGTATACTAGATTTCTCTCTTTAATTATTCTGTGAAAGTTAATGTTTCACCGTGTTCGCCTTAAAAGACGTGAACGAGACTTTCAATCATTATATTGAATCAATGCTGACGGTCTACATATGTACAGGTGGTCTGTATATAGTTTGAATGTATTCAATATTTGATCCATGATTGATTCCACTAATACGTAAATTCACTGTCTATACTCTACCAAAGACAGAACTTACAACATGAGAGTCAGCAGCATTTACTGTTTTTTTTCTTTTGTAGTGACGTCTACGGTGTATTTTAGACGAGAATTGTTAGCAATCGTCATTTCAGCAGCTCTTGCTTTCATCATTCTGGTAGTTCTGCTAATAAAAATTTTAAAAAGTAAGTTGACCATAATAATGGTTTCACTTTAGGCTATATATGAGACACAATTGAACAATGCAGCATTGGTAAACAATGTGAACACTTTTAGCTTCTAAGGAGAGCCTAAAATCGATATTGTCATGATACATTAAATTTCCAAAGATTGACGCTATTGAAAGTGTTTACTAATGTATTAATAAGGGGTTAATCAACGGGTCTAGCGTGCGTTACTCACAGGATTAATGCACGATCGGGGGATAATGCAAGCGATGCACGAGGGCGGAGCCCGAGTGCATCCAGCGATAGCATTAACACCCGGAGTGCAATAATCATGTGAGTAACGCACGCTAGACCGTTGATTAACCCCGTTCATTCATACACTACCATTTGTGTGGGGGAAAAATCATAAAACAAAACATTTTTGGTTACATATAACCAAAGATTTATTAAAGTGATGTCCTGTAATTTTACCGTGCGTTACTCACAGGATTAACCACGGTCAGCTGACCTGAATGGACCAATAGGATTTAGGAATCTTTACTAAGTATGAATGAACCATTGTTATAATAAAAAGAGCCGTAGGTACCATAAAGCTATAATTATCTTCCACTTTTTCGCTAAGTTTCGTAAGAACAAAATCGATGCTTAATTTAAATATGTCTTGCAAATAGATGCTATCCAATGGTGGTAGCTGTTACTTTTAAACCCAATGCTTCAAAGGAAACTGTTTTTTAACTGTTAGTAGTATGGTTTTTTATCGATAAAGTCTAAACGTTATTTCCAACTCAAAAGCACTTTTATTATCTTTTCAGACAGACATGATATACGTTGCGTGTTATCTTCCGAATGTAAAAGGTATATATTCACATAACAGCATGTTAAGCGTTAGATAACGTTAACAAATTATAGCTATTATTATTGTTTGTTACATCGATTATGGAGACATATGCACCAGTATCAGAAATTAATAGACACCATTCATGATTCTTTAGTTTTATGTTGCAGAGCAGTACAACTATCTATATTAATGAATATAGATGGCCGACAAACTTATTTCGTTAGAAACCTAATACGAAGTGGAACTATAATCGCCCTTTAGGCACAAACATTACAATGTTGCTTTTACAGCGCAGAATCTGCGCAGAATGTCGAATGCTTTTGTATCGTGTAAGGTGAAAAGGCCACTTGCAACGTAATGGGTAAACCACGTCACTTTCTATAATTTCTTCATGAGAGAAAAGGCTCCATGATAGATTCAATAGCCAATTTGTTTTTGTTTTTTAAATCATGAGCATTGTTGGAGGCTTATTGACCTTACCTCATGTACTTTAAGGAGATACATGTTTTGGGCAGAACTACATATTAACTGCAATTTTCGACAACAACAATATGTTCCTTATTTAACCTCACTGTTATGGTTGTTGAAACACTTAGTGTTGGATTGACATTTTCTTCGTAACTTACCTGTTTAAAGATAATGAAGACAAAGCGAAAGAAAATCTCGCGATATTCTCAGCAGTGCAGTTTCCTTTCAAGTTTATTTTCTTGAATACATTATATATGGTGCTAACTTCATGAAATGTACATATCCTGGTTGAAAGTGTGATTGCATTACTTTCATTTGTGATTGCATTGGTATATATAGAACAAACGCAGTTCTAAATGTTAATGGTTTACCAATGTAATAGCCCCTGCAGACATATTAAATAACAGCAATACTTTTGCTGACATCTTACACTTTCTACAAGGTCTAGTAAAATTGTTTCTCAGGTGGAGAGAACTTCTAATCATGACCTTTTTACCTTGAGAACCTATCTTTATTAAATGTTAATCTTCGGTGCATATACTACAGAACTGTACGATGAGTATACATTCAAGTCGTTGTACATTAACATCACTGTCCAGATTAGACTTCAATAAACAAGATTAAGCTGTATGGCATTCCAAAGCAAAAGATTCGTACCTACATTTGTATTTTATCATACATGAGGTTTTTTCTTCTATTTTAAACTATTGAGTGATAAATTATTCGTACCTACTTATTTTGCATTCCTTAAACATACATATTTGCATTGTCGTTTGGTTAACTTTGCAGTTTTTATTAAATATCGCAAAATTTCCACGCATAGCAAACTTATGACGTCATGATCATGATGAAATTAAAACAGGATATTTTTTGTTAAATGCTTTAGATTTGAGAAAGACGAGAGCAACAGTGATAATGTCAAGAACGAGAGACAAACAGGTGTGTACCATCACAATTATCCTGCAGGTATCCACTGCAGATATATGTTGAAATAGTAATATATATATACCACAGCCTTAATATATTAACCATTTTATGAAGCAACTTTCATGTTTCTTTTCTGGTTTGTGTGTGGGGGGGGGGTGGCCAAATATTCTGTCCCCATTTGCAGGCACTTAGCGGTGGATCGCCGTCCTGGTGGAGCGGTATAAATGAAATAAAGAAAATCTTTGTTTTTCGAAAAATACAAAATAGTGCTATCATTTCCATATTTTTTAACTACATTCGTGTACTATAGTTTTCATTTTTTGGTACAAAAACTTTACCAATTTTTAGAGGAAAAAAATACCAAAAAATGTGCGCGCCTTGCGGTCGAAAATCAGGTTATATCACATATTGCAAAATATATATATATGAAGACAAATATTTGGCCACTCAGAGTGACACTGCAACCGCCCGCGTAGCGCACATATTTTTTATATGACTGCTTATTACATTGGTCCCCCTCCCCATCATCGGCCCAATCCCCTAGGTTCGAGTACATTTAATTTTGTTTTGCTACCTTGGTATTCCACCGTCGCCCATCGTGTCCCCAAAAATTTCTGTGGGGCCACTATGCCCACTGCGCCCCCCCCCCCCACCTACCAACTCCACCCCTCTCACTACGCCACTAATTATTACTTCCTTACTCAATGAGAACTTGGACAAACTTGATAAGATAGTTTCGTTTTCTTTTGTTTGTCTTCATATCTCCTGATACAGAAACATTCATTGCTATTCATTTGCTTATATTTATTCTTATCGTTTCTTTTTCTTACATTCACTCTACAGACATCCAGCTTTATGCAACGACTTCTCCTAGATATGATTAGTAAGTAATTCCCTTTATTATTTCTTTGGAAAGTAAGATTTATTAAACAAAAGTGTATTTTCATACTCTATTGAAAGTTCTAGTAATATCACTGTACATTATGTCAAATATCAGAGAATGAGATGTAGCGTTTAATCCTGTAGCTTACTAAATTTTACATTCAAGAATTACCATTAGCCATATAGTATAATGAATTTAATGCATTGGAAATAATAGGCCTTACATAAAACAGAAACATACTTCTTTTCCAAATTTGAGATGATGCGGTGTCCCTGCACATTCAACATTGGCTTAACATTATGTTAATAATAATATACTAAGAATGTAATATGCGTAGTATTAGCAAACGTAGGGTAACGTTTTCATGAAAGACGAACCTTTCAGTGAATCTTGCTTCTTTTCTCACTTATGATAGTTCCAGCTGTGAGGACGATGAGGAGTGGGAAGATGAGCCCGGTCCCTACGCCGATTATGTCGACGATTACACGTCTATGAAACAATACTATGTTCTAAATCTGGATTAGCAACATTGGAAACAACTTCGCTCGTTGAAATCCTTTATTTGGCGATGGTGTAACATATACTATACCGTCTATATCATACCATGCTTCAAAGAACTATTTCCGAGAGTACAAACAGTTCCTAACCTTTATCTGATTGGAAAATGATATCCATTATATACCCATTCTGTCAGTAAAATTATTTTGAAACATGACATGAAGAGAAACAGTGTATACATAAGTGTCTCAACTTGTGATCGCAAAGACATGAAAGAAATTAATATGAATTAATACAGCTAAAATTGATATTTGTGCATCGACGTTAATATCCTGTTGTTTGTTTGTGTTCTTCCTGTAATGTGCATTTTCATAGTAAGTGATATTATTGCCATTACAATCAAAGTTGATGCTTGGCTTCCTGAAAGCCCCAAAACAACATATCTTCATTTTATCTTCCGTTTTCTTATTTCCCATTCAACAAATATACATAAAATAAAGGAAACAGCACGTTAATATTATTTGTGCATATAGATAATGCACTTGTCTTTGATAATTCTTATTAATCTCTGTTGTTCGCTGGAAATTGATATTATAATTAATGAAATGAAAATGATATATGCAAAGGAACACAGTTTGTTTGTTCATGACAGCATTTTCAGAACGCCATCACTTTCAGAGATACCATTCTTTAACTCTAGAATACTTTGGTTGGTAAATATATTACAAATCAAGTTTTTGTTGGAAATTTTAAGATATTTTTCAAAAATATTTATTGTTATGATCGAGATCATTGAGAACACTTACCATTTTGTTACTTCTCGTGAGTTACTAATGATTTACTATAGTGAAGATTGTGCACGTTCTTTTGGAATATGATACATTTTGTAGAGGCAAAACCTACCAACACAAACTCCATTATAAATATAAACACTTTAGTCAATGTATTGTCTATAGTCTATTGTATGTATTAACCAAGACTTCACTTTATGATCTTATTTTTGCTTTATTTTCATTATTGAATTTTCCTCGTAAGAATGGAAGTGTAGAAGCAACATCACATTGGCGACTTACACACACTGCAAACCTGTAAAAAATTGAAAGTAATCGTTTAAGACAGTTCTAGGTTTATAAATATTTATACGTATATTTTAGCTATATAGGTATTCCCCAGAAAGATGTAAGAATGCAACGATGACCCCAATCAGATGGTGGAAATTTCTACTATATATGTCAATATTTGTTATATTTTCAAGACATTTTCTCGAACTAATATTTGTTTCAAAATCTTGTCTTATATTTCTTTACCACTTCTGACTTTGAAGTGCCAATTTTCTCAAATGGAAGGGACGAGGAAACTTTTCAGAAGTAAGCCCATTCTGGTGTGGATCCAGGGTGATGTGGAGCTTCACATAAAACTTCTAACGGAGTATCAGAATATGGTTATGACCTAATTATAGAGCAACTTTATAGTATAAAAATGCCTCGGACTAATGGGTATTTATTCAGTGTAAAAGACATTTGGCCTGACGTTTTGATCCTTCATATGATGAATGACAAGAAACAGAACCAGAAGGAACTAATTCAGGAACAGAATACAGACAGGTTAATGAGCAGGGTAAACACAAAATAGATAGATGTCATAGGTAAGTAGACAAGGGATGAAGAGAAGAAGAAACCAACAGAGGCAGAGGAGAGGTAGGACCCTACTACACCCATTTAGCATGATACCTTCAAATGTGATCGCATTTCGAGATGCATCGTCTGCAACCACCACATTGCTGAATCCAAGAAGCGGTTCTATGGTCACTGATCAACAGTCAACACCATGAAGACTGAAACCCCGGTTGGAGAACACCTTGACGTTCCCAACTATACCATAAGTGGCATGTCTCTACACGAGATTGAACTCTTAGATAGCCGTCTTGACCTAGTACGAATCAGCAGACAGAGAGACCGTAGATGCAATGCCTTCGCACCATTCAACCACATGTGCTCAGCACTCAGGAAGGACATGACTGACCTATCTTCTGCTCTCCCCCCCCCCCCCGTCTCGCATTGTTTCCCCTCTTTAACCCCTCTTCTCGTATCTCTCTTCTCCACACTTTTCTGTCTTTGTCCCTCTCTAGTTTATTCCCTACCCTTAATCCTCTCTTACCTCTCGTCCTCCCCCTGTTGGTTTCTTTCTTCTCTCCATCCCTTGCCTACTAATCCCTTTACATATATCTCTTTGTTCACCAGACAAAGTGAAATTAAACTCAAAAGGAAATTTGCTTGTTCTCTTTTTTATTTCGTTGCTCATCTCTCTATCTCTCTCTTTTTCTCTTTCTCTTTCTCTCAGTCTTTTACAAGATGTGTTCTGTCTTATACTTATTTCTCACTCTATCTTTCTCTCTGAAGAACTCTCTCTAGAAACACACTATTCTGTAACTCAATACAATACATGCTAATTTTACATAACAAAAACAGAATGGTTGGGCAAATAATAGATTGCATTTTGAAAGCATTAGCCTATTACATAACATAGCAGGTGCATTTAACCCCCCCCCCCCTGGTTGTCAAATAAACTACAGCTGCATATGCATCACTTGAAGCATCACAAAACACATGCATTCTTCGGTCTGCGTTACCCTTTGGGCACAAGCATCTTCCAATCTCAATTTTGTCTAAATTATCTAAATTTTCCAACCACATTCTGATTTCAGATTCTAGACCCCCTACAATATGTTCATCCCAATCAAGTCCTTTCCCCCATTTTTTTGCATTAAAATCTTAGCTACTACTATGATAGGCCCAATAATTCCAAGAGGTTCAAACACTGATGATAGCTTGCTTAAAACAATTCGCTTGGTTAAGGTTTCAACATTACTAAACACTACTGGCTTCTTAAATTGACATTTGTCTGACTCTGCATGCCAAGTCAATCCTAAGGTCTTTGTTGACGGCAACTCATGTCTAGTTATATCAACTGACTTAGCCCTATGTTCCTTTGGAACCGCTTCTAAGAGTGTCTTAGAGTTTGATATCCATTTCATGGGTTTCATGCCCGCTTTGCCCAACAGAGCAACCAACTAGGTATACAATTTGCCCTGCTTGCTCATCAACAACTCAATCTAATGAATCATCCATATAAGTAGATTTGAGAACTGTCTGTGCTGCTAATGGGAATTGATCCTTATGTATCTGAGCATTCTGGTGCGAAACCTTAAGTGCAAAAAAAGGTGATGCTTTAATTCCAAACACAACTCTACAATACTCATTTATTTCAGGTTTCTTTGAAGAATCTAAATCCCTCCATCCCTTGTCTACTAATCCCCTTATATCTATCTGTTTGTGTTCACAATGCTCATTAACCTGTCTGTATTCTGTGCGTGTATTTGTCCCTTCTGTTACTGTTACTTGTCATTTAGCCTTTGAAGAAGATCCTGCTAGGTTCGAAACGTCAGCCAACTTCCTTTCACACATTCTCTTACACGGGCTGTTGTTTAACCTTTGACACTAAGAACAGGATCCTCCCAATATCACACTTAACAGTGCTGTACTGTACAATGTAAACCATGGGCGGGATTACGGGGGGGCAAGAGGGGGCATTTGCCCCCCCCACTTTTTCCCAGACCTTAGTTCACTTTTTCTTTTTTTTTTGCAGACAAATGTGCACAACCCTAATCAAAATCATTCCCCCACAACAGCTCTATCAAATAGGCCTATTTGTTTCGAATCTAAGTCGAATTTGGGTTTAACATCGTAACATGTAGCATGCAGAA
>KN887356.1:573-27179 GCA_000934455.1 Apostichopus parvimensis | reverse complement strand
TTAATATGTCTGTCTGTCTGTCTGTCTGTCTGTCTGTCTGTCTGTCTGTCTATCTATCCATCCACGAGGAAGCACATGTGAAGAGTGATTATGATGCAACCTATCACTTGTTAAACACATTGATGAGTATCAGGGTGTGGAAATTCAAAAATCATAACCGCATTATGTATTACACTTTGAACCTGATCAAAACGATATCAGTCTAAGACAACGTTTTTGGCCTTGCATTTGGAAAACAACCAAGACTGTTTCCTGACTATGTTAACCAATAATTCCAGCATTGTTACGAACGCAGGACACAATGTTTTAGCCAGGGAAACGAAATCGCTAAACTGCTTGCGTCCGACGGACAGATTTTTGTGTTGTTGTAGTTAGGAAACAAAGCCCCAAGTACACACACTTAGAACTAGGCGAATGCAAAACATGACAAAACACATGATTATTGAATGAACATCTTTCTTACCATCTTTTAAAAAGTACACAAATATCTTCAAAATCCACAAGTTGTTATGTTTCAATACAGAGCTGGCAACATTTGGATTACTGACATTTTCATGCTAAAAGTAGCCTATGGTGCTTTCCAAATTTCCGGTGATTTGATTTGCTAATAATCCCTTACCCATTGTCTTCAGACATTCTTGCATCTACATAGCTCAATAAGCTCAGAGTATGTTCTTAAAGTACAACTACTTGTAACGTTACTTCAACTGTGTACAGACAGCAAAGTTTGTGGTATCTGCAATCATATCTTTGCACTAAAATATCATAACGTTAGGCGTTGTCAAAAGTAGCACTAAGTGTGTTTCCGTATTAGCGTGCCCAACTGACGGATCGTGCGTCTTTCACTTTCACAAATATCGTTAACACAATAATAAACTATAATAAATCAATAATAATCATATACAAAGTTAAACACTTATTATAATAAACTCAAGTTATATATTAACTACAATAAAGCTCAGTTTGCTTCACGGAAAC
This sequence comes from Apostichopus parvimensis, assembly GCA_000934455.1. Classification (NCBI taxonomy): domain Eukaryota; kingdom Metazoa; phylum Echinodermata; class Holothuroidea; order Aspidochirotida; family Stichopodidae; genus Apostichopus; species Apostichopus parvimensis. The sequence continues at coordinate 26,201 of KN887356.1, read as the reverse complement.
GAAACTGTCATTTGCTTCCTCGAGGCAGCTATTGCGATTTTTCATAACAGTTGTATTCAGCTACAAGATTTGTCTTCATTCCAACCAACGAAAACCTGCAGGAATCGTTTAACCTACATATGGACGCGAAAACCTATTTAATACAACTACCGCCTTACACAAGATGGTGGTTATTCGCTTTCATAGTTTCGATATCAGGTATGTATCAACTATTGGAACAAATCTATGAATCGCCAATATAGATATATTCAGACAATTAAATTAAATTCAAATATTTCCATTATATTTCAATCAACCAAAGATTGTTACGATTTTCGCTGCTTTCAAACAATAATGGTAAAGAAAAAAATTAAATTTATAAACGGGAATATCTTCCTGTTATATATTTGATAAAAAAAAAGCCATCTCAAATGCAATCTTGTTGTGCCACTAAACATGCAAAAGGCACATAATGTAAGCAAGGGTTCTTAAGTTGTTGCTCCAATTGCTTAGTTATTTGGCAAACAAATAATCTTTTAAAATAAAGTTAGTTCGTTAGTTAATTTTCTTTAAATCTTCAGTATCCTATTTCTGTAGTTATACATAAAGCAAAAGCAAAAATGTCTATTTGAAATTGCAGTATCACTGAACGAAAGCACGGAAATTCTGACACAATTTGGTACCGTTGGGAAAATAGAACTAAAATTCGACACGAGTGGACATGTGCCATTTGTCACGTGGGATTTGCCGCAATCAACATCCTTTCAACACGATTTCAGAGTGTTCAACGTAGTTAAGACGACTGAAGACTACAAGTCTACTGTTGCGGAAAACGGCATGTTTGCTGCACTGGAGATTTACAATGTCAACTTTCTTGATGCTGGTACATATACCTGTCGTATGGATTTTTCGGACACAGGAAGATCGTCAGAAAGATCCATTCAAGTTTCAGTTATTGGTGAGGACCAACATGTTCATAAACTATTACAATGAAGTGTAAAACGCAACATAATTTATTTAGTACTTTTCCACTTTACCTAGCTTAATGAATGTTCAATATGAACTTCACTTTTCTTTTTTAAACAAAATTAACGATCTTAGTACCTTTTAACTCCCACAGCTTTTCCATCCGTGTCAATGGCAAATGGTGCCACAGAAAATGAGACAATTTCAGCTACATGTTGTATAAATGTGTCACTTACAGTAGAGGACACCATCACATGGACACTTAATCAAAATGGACCTATGTTGATTGTGCGAGAAGTGAAGACATATTCTCCAGCGGGAGATATGAAACATATGTGTAGTGAGATTACCTTTGAAGTACATCGCAGCTATCATCGTCAGCTGTTAAGGTGTTCGTTGCGTACAGAGATGAATGTCTTCTCGGAAGTGGCAATGGACGTCCAATGTTAGTAAAACAATGTGCACCATATTTTGTACAATATTTCATAGTCATGCTCATGAAGAAGTAAATAATACGAACATGAGTTTTTAATATATCGTTTCTCAGATGTCGAGGAAAGGTGTCAGCTTAGAAACTGAATCTACCTATATGGTCATACTTGGAAATACACAATTGGTACATAATACATTACTATGTATTCTAGTTCATTGTCAAGAGGAAGACGTCCATTTTGGTATATTGCCTTTGTAATGTGTGTTGTGAGACACATTTTATTCGATCTCATTTAATTCAAAGTTCAGGCTAACTTTGCATTATCCCACGGAATCAGTTTTTTTCTTTAAACCAAATCATTGATTCGAATAGCGGTTGTGACTGGTAAATTCCTTTCCATGCGGTACAGACATGATAGATATTATGAATAATGTATGTGTTTAACACGTTTATTGTGCATTATGTGACTGGACCACTATTTTTCTTTAAACCAAATCATTGATTCTAAAAAAGGTATGTTATTGTTCAATCTTTTACAATGTAGATCCAGCTTCAATCCGATACGCAGAGAATGGCTTACTTCATCTATCTTCGCACCAGTTTGCCAACGTATGCTGCATTTCTGAGGGTAACCCTAGACCAAGTGTTGAATTACAATGGCTGTCAGCAGATAGAGATTGGAAAATCCTCTCTAACGTCACTGAGTATGTTTATTATATAGAACCATTTACGTATTGGACGTTCATGATACACGTCGCAGTGAGACAGCCTCTGCAAGTCAGATGCTTCGCTATCAACAAGATTCCGCCAGCTGCAACAACACAAGTATTGAATCTTGTAGTAAAATGTAAGTCTTCAGCTATGAACAAGTAACTAAATAAACGGATGAATTTATTACCATACACTCTAAAAGGTATCAGTTGGTTTTGTTTTACATAGTACCAAAACTGTGTTTAAAATTTGTTCTTTACAGTTCCACATCTGTGCTACGAATTTAACCCCTGATTTAAGTTTCTTTATGAACGAGTTGGACAAGATTATTTTGTGAAAAGCCAAATTATGTCAACTTTCTGTACATAAAATAGCAATGCAACATACTGTTAACTACTGGCACCGTTTAACATTTGTAGCACAGTATAAATTATGTATGTCCATTTTAATTGCATTGTAACAGATCCAGCCAGTGTACGTATGCTGAGCCCCTCAACTACGGTACCCGAAGGAAGTGACATAATTATTGAGTGTCAGTCTGACGGATATCCTCCCGCTGATACAATGTTAGTAATGCTCTCGAACATGAATGGAACTGAGTGGACACATCTTCCCATCAAAGGCAAGATCAGCAACAAAAGCATTGCTACTTGGAAGTTTGAGCTGAAAAGCCTGACAATGAACGATACTGGGGAATACCAGTGTGTGGCTAATAATTCAGAAGGATATGCGTCAAGTAAGACGATTGAAATCAATGGTAAGTTCACAACTGTGCGCTTAATACAGTATTTTGCCGGCAGTTTCACTAAAGCTCAAATAATTTCAGAAATTGTTAACAATAAGACATAGTAGATTTCTTTCTTTAATTATTATGTGAAAGTTAAGGTTTCACGGTTATCGCTTAAAATTACGTGAACTAGTACTTCTGAATCAAAATTAGCGGCCTGCTTAGTCACAGTTCCTCTACCCATAGTATTGTGTGTATTTTAATTGATCCATTATTGACTCCACTGAATAATACGTACATCCCTTTGTTGTTTGTTTTCTTTTGTAGTGACATCTAGGGCCGTATATTTTTCACGAGAATTATTAGCAATCGTCATGTTAGCAGTTCTTGCTTTCATTTTTCTGGTGGCTCTGCTAATACAAATATTTAAAAGTAAGTACATCATAATCATGGTTTCACTGTGAGCTATGTATAAGACAGAATTGAATGATGGAATATCGACAAACACTTACAAATATATTCACTTTCGTTCTTCAAAAGTTAAAAATACTGTTACAGCAGGTAAAATAAAGTTATTTAAACAGTAATCGAGACTTAATGCTTTATGTCATTGAAATGCATGTTCATTTACCGAAGCTGTTGTCCAATGGAGATTTAAAGAGAACAATGCTTCAAATTTAAAGTGCGTGTTAGTAGTATGGTTTATAAGTTTAACTTCCAACTCAAAACTAGTCTTATTACCTTTTCAGACAGACACGATAGAAGTTGCGTATTCTCTTCCGAACGTGAAAGGTATATATTGAAATATACAACATATTATACGTTGATAACTTAGCAAATTATAGCTTTTGCTATTTTTCCTTACATCTGCCGTTACTAATCGAGAATACAGCAGCTAATGTATTCAAGAAATGCATGAATCCATGTACTGTTATTATCATTTTCCAAAAGAAAACCCTTTTCCAGCCAATAGAAGTTAAGTGTTCGGTTCTTGATGGGATTGTTTGCATGTATTTACGACTGAACAGTAACTACATAGCACGTTAGCACAGTAAATAGTGTACTATACCAAGTACGTATTCATTGCACACGTCAATGACCGGTATGTCAATTCACTGTATCGCTGTACGTCATGACATAAACACATCGGGTTTATTGCTATGCCCTTGCGTCAGATCGTTATGCTTTACAACGTTGTGTTGTTCAATGTATAGCATAATTCTTACCTCATCAGCCTGGGAATCTTCTTTATGAAAATCTACTGAATCAAGAGATATTTTACATTACATATACTGCATAATTGTACGAAAGGTTTAGATTCAAAAGTTTGTTCTTGCCATCACAGTCCAGATTGGACTGTAGAGAAGCGTTACAAGCACACAACAACAAAGCTGTATGCTGAAGAAGGCATATAGAAGAAAGACATCCGTTTTTACATTTGTAGTTTTTATGAGGTTTTGATTATATTTTAATTGTGAGTTAAAAGTTATTTGTACATGTTTTGCATTTCTTGAATATATTTGGTAGGTTTGTTGTTTGCTTAAGTTAACAGTTTAATTTTAAATGGTGTAGGATTTCCACGCATAGCATAGTTGTCATGCTCATGATGAAATTAACATAGCTGGTGGTAGTATATACGATTAACTTTTATAAAACCTATTTTCCTTTCTCTCTTTTTCTTTATTCTTGTTAACTAACTCTATGGTCGATTTAGATTTCAGAAAGAAGAGAGCAACAGTAAAAATGACAAGAAAGAAAGACAACAAAGTGAGTACTATCACAATAATACCCAGTAGGCATGCAAAGCAGCTGTTTTCTTTACTAACAATCTATAGAATGCACAATTTTAACATGTAAATCGCTATTTTAAGCACTTTTTTATGTTTTCTTATTTTCTTATTTCTGATTTTCTTGTTTTTAATGACGTTAGAAGCTTTATATTAGGTATCCTAACAATATAAGTATTGCTACCCAGATGAGCACTTGGACAATATTAATAAAATTAAGAAATTCTGTTTCTTTTTCGTCTTCATATCTCCTGATACAGATACGTATATTGCTATAATTACTCATTTTGCTTAATATTTCGTATCGTTGTATTTTCGTCCATGCACTCCACAGGCACTCATTGTTACGCGACCACTGATCTTAGATATGATTGGTATGTAACTCCCTTTGCTACTTAAATATTTCCTTAAGAATCTAAGATTTACCCCCAAAAAGTATATTACAATATTCTATTTGAAAGTTCTAGTAATATATTATTTCAACTGACAGAAATAGAGTTGTAGTGTTTGTTCCTGTAGCTTACCAAATTTTTACATTCAACAATATTTCTTTCTCTTCACATTCAACATTAGCTTAAAATTATGTTAATAATAATATAATACAATTAATATTCGTAGTATTAGCAAACGTCCTTGACGTGTTCATGAAAGCCGAGCTTTTCAGTGAATCATGTTTGTAATTCTTTCTTTTCATCACTTGTTTCTATTTCCAGCTGTGATGAGGACAATAATTGGGAAAATGAGCCCAGTCCCTTCGTCGCTTGTGTCGGCGATTATTCGTCTGGGAATGGATACTTTGTTCTAAATAAGGATTAGCAACAATAAAAACAATTTCGCTCTTTCAAATTCTTTAAAATACAGCCAGTTTGTACAATGTTGAAATGCTGTAACATATACTATACTGTGGTATCATACCAGGCTTCAAAGCACTATTACTGTGAGTACAAACAGTTCCTAACCTTTATCTGCTATAAAAAAATATATCCATAACGCTAATTCTGTCAGTAAAAGTGTTTTGAAACACTGAAATAATAAAATTAAAATAAATAAAATAAAATAAATAAATTTAAAAAAATACTATGAACAGAAACAGTGTATATATACAAAGGTGTCTCAACTTGTGATCGCAAAGACATAAAGAAAATGAATATGAATTAAACAAATAACATCGAAAATCAAATAGCTGTGCATCAAATGAATTATCCTTTTGTTTATGTCTGTTCTTCTTGTAATGTGCATTTTTATTGAAGGTGCTATTATTGCCAGTGTAATCAAAGGTGATGCTTGGCTTCTTGAAAGTTCAAGAAAATATCGCATTATATTTTTATGTACAATTTTTATGTACTTAACTTCCGTTTTCTCTTTTCCCATGCAAAAAATGTACATTAACTAAATGAAACAGTAGCACATGAATATTAGTTGTATATATGCAATGTATGCAGTGCACTTGTCCTTCATTATTCGGTTAACTTTTCATATTTGCTGGAAATAATATTACAATTAATTAATGTGATGAAAATTATATATAACAAGGAATTGTGTTCGTTCGTTCATGACAGCATCTCCAGAACGCCATCACTTTCAGAGACACCATTTGAGAAAAATTATCACAAAACGATTGCCTGAAATGATTATATTTGTTGGAAATGTTAAGATATATTTCAAACATTTATTGTTATGATCGCCATCATTGAGAATACTTTCTATTTTGTCACTTCTCGTTTGTGACTAATGATTTACTACAGTGAAGATTGTACACCTTCCTTATTACATCAGATGTTTTGTAGAAACAAGAGTACCAACACGATCTCTACTATAAATATAAACACATTGGTCTCTATATTGTCTATAGTCTGTTGTATTTATTAACCACGACCTCACTTTATTATCTTTTTTTTTTGCTTTTATTTTCATTATTGAATTTTCCTTCTAAGAATGGAAAGTGTAGAAGCAACACCACATTGACGACTTACACACACTGCAAACCTGTAAAAATTGAAAATAATCGTTTAAGACAGTTCTAGGTTTATAAATATTTATACATATATTTTAGCTATATAGGGGTTTCTCCAGAAGAATGTAAGAACATGCAACGATGACCCAAAATGAGATGGAGGAAATGTCTATTATATATATCCAAATTTATTACCTTCTCGAGATATTTGCTCATTTTCTCGAAATATCGAGAAATACTTTTTGTTCCACAATCTCGTGTTGGTTTTCTTTGCCACTTCTGACTTGCCTTCTGAAGTGCCATTTTTTTTTATCTAGATCCCCTAATGAGAACAATATATTCTCAAATGGCAAGGAGTGGGAACCCTTCAGAAGTAAGTCCATTCTGGCGTAGATCCAGTGGGGAGCCTCACACAAAACTCGTACATGAGTATTAGTATATAGTTATGACCTAATTATAGACGTAATTGTAAAACTGATTTATAGTATTATACTCAAAGGGTTTTATTCTGGCTGATGGACCCCAACCTTCTCCCTCCCCTCCCCCACTCACCAACCTAACAGTCTTCTTATCGATACCACTTGTATAACAATTTCACTGGTATAGTATTTTCACAATTTTGCAGAGCATTTTGCGATGCGGTCCAGATAAATTATTCCGCGGAAAATGACCATTTTCAAGACATTGGTTCATAAACCCCAGGCTTTATTGTTTACAACGTTCATTGAAGACAGTATGGAGGGATCAATAACAAATAGACCTATTTAATTGGACATTCGTGTACTACAACCTGTATTGTCTTTATATTTTAGTGTTGTATGATCTTTAATATAGATAGCCAGGTCATCCAATCTCATTTATGTGTACTGTACAGTTTACAAAAAAAATAATATCTATCCACAGGTGAAGAGTTAGTATGTTGCAATATATAACTTGTCAAACACATTGGTGAGTTTCAGGTTGTGGGAATTCAAAAATGAAAGCAATGTTATGAATTCCATTTCAACCTTGCCCAAAACGGTACAAGTGTTGTCAGTATAAGTAAATTTTGTTGACGTTTGCATTTAAAAAACAAAGGTACTCTTTAAAAATGTTTACAATAAGCAATTGGCAAATCTACTAAATCTTAACAAAAACGTCAAGACTGTGTCTTGTCTCGTTTACCAATAATTTCAGCCATGTTACGAACGCAGGACCCAAGGTTTTAGCCATGGACAAGACATCATTAAACTGATTGCGTCCGACGGACGGATTTTTTTATTTTTTTTTATTTTGAAGAAATACTTTGCAGAAATATACACACTCACAACTCACAACAATATAGAAAATAACAAGATACATCATTACCGATTAAGCACCTTTTTTTTATTTTAAAATGTTCTTCTTCTCAAAAGAACCAAAATGTCTTTCAATCCTGCAGGTGCTTTATTGTAAACAAATACAATCATAACAATCACATACAGAAATGTCGACATATTGATTACTGAGATATTAGTGCTAAAAATAGTCTTTTCCAACTTTCTAGTGATTTGATTGGTTTAGAGTCCCTCACCCATTGTCCGAAAACATTCTGGCAACTACAATGCCTAATAAGCACAGAGTATGTTATCCAAGAAAAACTACTTGTAAAGTTACTTCAACTGTGTAGAGACAGTGAAGTTGTGTTATAGGCTATCATATGTTTGCACGCAAAAATCATAACATTAGGCCTTGTTACAAGTTTCGACGACAACGCTCATGGTTCTACTATCACATAATATCTGAATCATTGTTTCGATCACAAATGTCATGTGTTGGAACAATTTACTAATTTTACGAGAAGCTAACATCTCGATGCCGAAAAGGATTTTCCATCTAACAATATGTTATTTTTCTCCCATGAGAGTTGTGAACTGTGCATTCATACCACTGCCAGTAATTTCTTCGTTGCAAACTTGCGTAAATTCAGCTAGAACTTTGTTCTTGTGCTACGTCAGTGTGTACACTACATCACACATCTACAAAAGTAGCTATTGAAGCGGGAGTGTCTAATTGACATTGCGTCAATAGTTACATATTGTAATACAAAAGGGGTCGGAACTGGCCGAGATTGGGCTCACTTGCCTGTAGTGGACAAAAAAAGTAACGCACGTGCTAAAATTGCCTAAAACAAATGATCAATAAGTTTTATAGTCTTTATATAGCAAAAAAAGGCGGTATTCAGAACACAAAAACCGTGGAGACCCTTCAATTGCTTTCACAAATGCACACAACGAGTGTTTCCTGTTAGAAGGTTACTTGCTTAGTATGATATGTTAATATTACGTATTGTTTTCTAACTCAAATTGCCGTCGTATTACTGTGCCTGACTGACGGATCGTGCTTCTTTGACTTTCAGAACCATTGTAATTTACATTAACTATTATAATAAAGTCATATAGAAAGTAAAGCATTAATAATAATAGTCTAGTAAAGATTACTATTAATATTAAGAGCAATCAATTTCAGTTTGCTTAACATTTGTTTCCTAGAGGCAGCTATTGCCTTTTTTTCAGAACAGTTTTATTCAGCGTCAAGATTTGTCTTCAGTTCAACCAACACCATCTTGCGAGAATCCTTTAACCTTCTCATGGACGTAGAAACCTATTTAATACAAGTACCGCCTTACACAAGATGGTTGCTATTCGCTTTCATAGTTTCTTTGTCAGGTAAGTGTCCAATTATTAAAATGATCAAAACAGATCAACTATAGGAACACATCTTATTCAGTAAATTATAATTCAGTTCACATATTTCCATTTCAGTTCAATCGATTAAGTATGTCACGGTTATCGCTGCTTTTAAACAATATGGTATCGAGTAAATTAAATTTATTGACGGGAAATACTTTCCTGCTTCATATTTGATAAACAAGTTGTCACTTATACGCCTGATGGTTGTGATCAAGTTCAGCAGATACTCATAGCTGGAACAGCATCCAGTGTGCATTAGTAGTGACTGCTGTGTATTTGTAACACGGTAACATGTGTTACAGGTGGCACTGTAACAACTGCAAATTGTTTACTTGTTCCCATGTAAGACAAAGAACTGCGCGACTGGACAAAGAGTCTATGAAGTAAAGGAGGTACGGTACCGTTTGATTTCAGTTAACATCTTTCTTTAAATTCCTCATGCCGAGAACGAAAAAAGGCCATCTTCGGGTGTACCCATCGGCCTATTTATAGCATAAAACGACTAGATACGACTTCATTTTGCAATCGCGTATTCCTGAACTCGCACTGCTACTGCTCATGCCCCACAACCGTACCAGCTCTAAGGATCGGATGTCAACTTCTTGACGTGTGCTATTTAAAGTAATTACCATAAGTTAAACATTTAAACGCTCAGGAAGTGAGCGAAAAGGCGAATTGTCAGCCAATACTATTTTGGAATACTCCTGTCTTGTTATGAATCTAAACATGCAAAAGATACTTACTATTATCAGGGGTTCTGAGTTATTGCTCCAATCGCTATTATTTTGCAAACAAATAATCGTTTCAAATAAAGTTTAGTTCGTTAGTTACATTCTTTTAATCTTCATTATCCTATTTCTGTAGTTATACCTCAAGCAAAATAAATGATTGTTCTATGTTTGCTTATGTTGCAGTATCACTGAACGAAAGCACGGAAGTTCTTACAAAGTTTGGTACCGTTGGGAAAATAGAAGTAAACTTTGACACGAGTGGGCATGTGCCATTCGTCACGTGGACATTGCCACAATCAACAACCATTCAACATGATTTACAAGTGGATAACTTAGTAAAGACGACCGAAGACTACAAGTCTACTGTAGCGGAAGACGGCATGTTTGCTGCACTGGAGATTTACAATGTCAACTTTCTTGATGCAGGTACATATACCTGTCGTATGGACTTTTCAGACACAGGAAGATCGTCAGAAAGATCCATTCAAGTTTCAGTTATTGGTGAGAACCAGACATTTCAATAAACCAATACTGTGTAATATAAAAGGCTACATACCTTATTAAGTAGTTTCCACTTTTAAGTAGCTTAATCAATGCTCAATATGAACTTCACCTTTTGTAAACAAAATCAAAGATCTTGGTCCTTTTTGCTCCCGCAGCTTTTCCATACGTGTCAATGACAAATGGTGCAACAGAAAATGAGACAATATCAGCTACATGTTGTATATATGTATCCCTTACAGTAGAGGACAGCATCATGTGGACTCTTAATCAAAGTGGACCTCTGTTAATTTTACAAAAAGAGAAGACGTATTCTTCAGAGGGACTTATGAAACAGATGTGTAGTGAGATTACCTTTGTAGTACATCGCCGCTATCATCGTCAATGGTTAAAGTGCTCTTTACGTAAAGAGATGACTGTCTACTCGGAAGTGGCACTGAACATCAAATGTTAGTAATAAAATGTGCACCATACGTTGCTCAATATTTCACAGTCATGCTGAAACCGAGTCTACCTATATGTTCATACAGGAAAATACACCATTGGTACATTACTTTATATGTATTCTAGTTCAATGTCAAGAGGGAGGCGTCCACTGGTAATGTTCTGTATACTACCTATTTAAAGTATGTTGTAAGACACATTATCTATTTTATTGTGTTTCCTTTACTTCATTTTTACGCTAATTTACATTATGCCACTGGATTATGGGTGGCCATTCCCGCAGAACAAAATATAAATTTGACAAAAAATAAATTTAACGAGAGAAAAAAACATTTCTCCTTCAAAAAGAAATTGACTCCATCAAAAATATATATATTCCATCAAAAATATATTTACTAAATCACATCAGAAAATGAATTTACTAAATCACAAATTAATTTTCTCATCAAATATATATTACGCTGTCGAAACCAAGTTCAACCGCACGTATTAAATCTTCCTCATCCCTCATCCCGTCCTAATAAAAAGAAAATTCTCCCGGAAATAAATCCGACCAAAATAAATTCCTCCCGTCCAAAATAAATTCAGCTCTGACCTCCAGTTGAGTAGACCACAAATTTTTCTATTTACCAGCGATGTCAAGCACGCCATTTTTGCTTTCTGGGGCGAGTGGTCTGCATTTATTTTTGATGGAGAAAGGTCATTTTTCTTATGTTAAATTTATTTTTGGTGTAATTTAATGAATTTGTTTTAATAATTTGTTTTTGTGGTAATGGCTACCCATTCTGGGTCAGTCTTTTTCTTTAAGCCAAATCATTGTCCAAAAGAGGTCGGTGATTGTTAAATTCATTTCCATGCGGTACACACATGAATAATGTTTGTGGGTTGATTAAGCTAAGATATCAATTCGGAAACATTGCTGGTGCTTATTTTTCTTATTGTTCATTAGACCCAGCTTCTATCCAATACGCAGAGAACGGCTTACATGATCTATCTGTTCACCAGTTTGCCAACGTATGCTGCATTTCTGAGGGTAACCCTAGACCAAATGTTGAATTACAATGGCTGTCAACAGAAGGAGATTGGAAAATCCTCTCCAACGTTGCTGAGTATGTTTATGACAGAGAACCATTCGTGTATTGGACGTTCATGATACACGTCGTGGTGAACCAGCCTCTGCAAGTCAGATGCTTCGCTATCAACGAGATTCCCCCAGCTGCAACAACTCAAGAGTTGAATCTTGTAGCTAAATGTAAGTATTCAGTTATAAACGAGTAACACAATATACAGTTGAACTTGTAAAAATTGACACTAATTGTTATCAGCTGGTTTTGTTTTACATAGTTCCAAAACTGTGTTTAGAATTTGTTCTTCACATTGCCACGAATTTGACGCCTGATTAAAGTTTCGTTATGAACAAAAAGGACAAAATACCTTCGAAAAACGACGCTCTTTGTGTTATGACTTCTTATGTCAATATATCTAATTAAAATAGCAACGCAGCCTACTGTTGACTATTTGAAACTTGTAATATAGGTTTAACAGCAAAGCATAAATGATATACGTTTATTTAATTGCACTGTAACATATCTAGCCAGTGTACGTATGCTGAGCCCCTCAACTACGGTCCCCGAAGGAAGTGACATCATTATTGAGTGTCAGTCTGACGGATATCCTCCCCCTGATACAATGTTAGTAATGACGAACATGAATGGATCTGATTGGGCACACCTTCCCATCAACGCCAAGATGAGCAACAAAAGCATTACTACTTGGAAGTTTGAGCTGAAAGGCCTGGCAATGAACGATACTGGGGAATACCAGTGTGTGGCTAATAGTTCAGAAGGATATGCGTCAAGCAAGACGATTGAAATATATGGTAAGTTCGCAAATGTGTTTAATAAAGTGTGCGTTTTGCAGCAGTTTCACTAAAGTTCAAATCATTTCTGAATGAAACAAACAAATTTTAAAAATAAGGCATACTAGATATCTTCCTTTAAATATTTTGTGAAAGTTAATGTTTCACGGTTATTGCTTCCAAAGACTTCAACTAGTCCATCAATCAATGTACTGAATCAATGCTCACGGTCTGCCCAGTCACAGTTGGTCTACATATAGTTTTGTGTGTATTTTGATTTTTCCATTTTTGATTCCACTCAGTAATACGTACATTCACTTTTTTTTTCTTTCTTTTTTTGCAGTGACATCTAGGCTGTATTTAACACGAAAATTGTTAGCAATCGTCATTTCAGCAGTTCTTGCTTCCATGTTTCTGGTAGCTCTGCTCATACAAATATTAAAAAGTAAGTACTTCATAATCATGGTTTCAATTTTAAGCTATATTTATATGACAGAATTGGACATTGCACCATCGACAAACTCTTCCTAATTTATTTACTTTTGTTTTAAAAGAAAAGTAAAATACTGTTACAGCACGTAACATCTGATAAGAAGAGAAATCGATCTTTAATTCTTTGTGTCATTAAAATGGATGTTTATTAACCGAAGCTATTATCCAATGGAGGTTTAAAAAGCAATGCTTCAAAGGAACTGCGTTTTATATGTTTCTAGCATGGTAAATAATCGACGAAGACAAAAGTTAATTTCCTTTTCAGACAGACATGATAGAAGTTGCGTATTCTCTTCCGAACGTAAAAGGTATGTATTGAAATATACAACATAGTATGCATTTGACAACATTTAACAAATTAATGCACTTCTTATTGTTTCTTACATCTGCCGTTAGAACTGATCTTAAAAAACAGCAGCAAATGTATTCAAGTAATGCACGAGTTGAAGAACTGTAAACGTCGTTTTTTTTTTCAAAATAAGTAATATTTCTTGTCCTAGTTCACACCTCTTCCCGTCTGATCAAAGTTATCTGTTTGTTAAAGAACGCCCTTGATGGAATTGTTCACATGTGTTTATCACTGAACAGTAACTACATAGCTTATAACAGTAGATAGTGTACTATAGCACATGTCAATGAACGTTATGTCTATTCGCAGTCTCACTGTACGTCTTGACATAAACACATCGGTTCGTGTTGCTATACCAACTATGCCCTTGCGTCAGATCGTTATGTTGTACAACGTATTATTGATTAATGCATAGCCTATATTTTTTACCTTACCAGCATGGGAGTCTTTTTCATATAGATATACCCCATATAGATATGTTGTACATTATATATACTACATAACTGTACGATAAGTTAACATTCAAAACTGTGTTCATGCCATCACAGTCCAGATTGGACTGCAGAGAAACGTTACACACCAGAACACAGCTATATGCTGAAAAACGCATATCAAAGGGAAGACATTCGTTTTTACATTTACTTTTTATTATTTATATGAGACTTTGATTCATTTTTTTATTTTTATTTTGAGCTAAAAAGTATTAGTTAACATAAGTATGTACTTACTTGTTTTGCATTTCTTGAATATACTTTGTTGAATTTGTTTCTTGCTAAAGTGTACAGTTTATTTTTAAATGTCGAAAAATTTCCACGCATAGCATACTTGTCATGTTCATGATAAAATTACAATAGCTGGTGGAAGTATATACGATTAACTTTCAAAAACCTATTTCCTTTTCACTTTTTCTCTTGATTTTTGTAACTAACGTTTAAGTCCTTTTAGATTTCAGGAAGAAGAGAGAAACAGTGATAATGACAAGAACGAAAGAAAACCAAGTGGGTACTATTTCAATTAGCCCTGCAGGCATACAATTCAGCAGTTTTCCTACTAATAATTTAAAGAAAGCAAACTTTTAACACGTATATGGTTGTTTTAAGTCCGTTTAATGTTGACTCCTCTATTATCTTCATTTAACTTACGTTGCAACTTTCATATTAGGTATTCCAAAATTAGAATTTTTGGTTCTTTACCCAAATAAGCACTTGGGAAATATTGATAAAAAATTAAGAAATTTCCTTTCTCTTTCGTCTTCTAATCTCCTGAAACAGAAACGTTTATTGCATAATTATATTTGCTTATTTGATTTTCGTATCGTTGCTTTTTCGTCAATGCACTCTACAGGCATCGAGTGTTACGCAATTACTGATCTAAGATCTGATTGGTATGTAACTCCCTTAATTACATAAATATTTCCTTTGGTATGTGTAAGGTTTACGAAAAAGAAATATGTTTTCATATTTGATTGAAGGTTTTAGTAATATGACTGTGTATTGTTGCATACGATAGAGATATAGATGTAATGTTCTTTTCTGTAGCTTACCAAATTTTACATTCTGTAGCTTACCATTAGCCATATCTGTAAGGATATAATGTATTTAGTGCATTAAAAATAACAGGCCTTTCATAAAACAAACAAAAATATTTCTTTCCCAAATTTGTGATTATTCGTTGACCCTGCACATAAACATTAACTTCACATTGTGTTAATAATAATATATTAATAATGATAATATGAGTATTATTAGCTAACGTCCGTAACGTATTGACGAAAGACGAACCTTTCAGTACATCATGCTTGTAGGTTTTCATATTTTCACGTTTTACAGTGCCAGCTTTGAGGAGGATAAGGAATGGAGAAACGACCCTGGCGTTATCGTCGATTGTGTCGATGATTACACGTCTGAGGAAGAATATCATTTTCTAAATCGGGATTAGCAACAGTGGAAACAATTCCGCTCGTTCAAATTCATTAAAAGACATCCAGTTCTCTTTTTTTTTGCAAATGCTGTAACATATACTCTACTGTCCTAATATACCATGCTTCAAAGCAAATTTTCTTGTTAAGATTACTCATGGCCCCTGTACTTGCTTGGTATCTTTTTTACAAAGGATGGAAATGATTTGTTCCGTTTAAATTTTCTTCCTAAACTTTCTAGATTGAAAAAGTGCCTTAGAACATGGGCGTCCAGGGATCTAACACCTTTTGGCCGCAACCTTATTGTTAAACGTTTGCTCTTTCACAGTCCTCCGTGTAAGTTTATTAAGGATCTGGAAGGTGTTATTTTTTTTTATTTGGTCTGGCAACCCGAGCAAAATTAAACGGTCATCGAGTATCAGTTCTATTAGTTGGGGTAGATTTAAAGTAACACATGTGGAAAATTTTATGATTAGTTTAAAGTGTACCTGGGTTAAACGGTACTGTAATGATATGCATGGTCACTGGAAATTGTTTTTCGACATTGCGTTAGGGTCATTTGGTAAAAAAAAAAAATTTCCAGTGCAATTGTGCTAAGGAAGATATTCACAATATTAATAATGCGTTTGTTTAGCTACTTACATATGCTTGGTGTGATATTTCCTTCATAGTCCTACTGAGATCTTTGGTAACCAATCCATCTGGAATAATTCCTTTATTCATGTAGATAATGCGTTGGTTATGTATCATCACTTGTTTAAGAGGAATGTATGATATGTCAGCGACTTTTTTGATCAGTATGGTTATCCAATGTGGTATGATAGGTTCATGCGCCGGTTTCAGATTAATAGATTCCCATTTTCAAGAAACCTACAGCATTAGTAAAATGGAAAAAAATGTTTAATGTTTTTACGGAGAAGGACTGGCAAGTTTTTTATTAAATGCCGATTTATACTGTTTCCGGTGTAATGCTGCGTTTTTTTTTACATAGAATAATTGCGACTAACAAATTTTTGTTTAGTATGGGTAAAACTAAGAATAGCCAGTGTACCTTCTGTACACCACATGTTGAAAATCTTGAGCACTCGTTTTGGGAATGTCAGTTCACATCAAACTTTATTTTAGAAGTAGAAGATTGTTTTTTAAGAAAGCAATTTTTCTTCACCAAGAAAAGATATCAATTTTTTGGCTTTGGGAATGGATGTATCCACCCATATAACTTTTTAATTGTACATGTGAAAAATTATATTTACCAAACCAGTCGCTAAAACAAGAATCTTTGTACCGAGGAATTCTTTTATAAATTTAAGTTTGCAATAAACCTTGAATAGTATATTTACCTCAAGATAACTAAAAAGAATAAGAAAAAAACAATGTTAATTTTATGCAAATTCAAAATGCTTTCTCTAGTTGTGTTGAATTATTTCGATAGCTTTTGTTACATCTTTTGTGTGTTTGTACTGATTTGTATTTGAATGTCCATTCAAGCATTTGGCTGCGCCTCTTTATATTTCATTCGTAAAGGTGACATATATTATTATTATATTAGTAAACGTTATGTTCTATTTTCATTCTGTAACAGAAAGCAGATTGCGAATAAATGAAGGCGGGAAAAATATTATTATTATTATTGTTATTGTTATTGTTAGTATTTATTGTTAGTAGTTATTGTTAGTAGTTATTCTTTGTAGTTATCGTTTGTAGTTATTGTCAGTTGTAGTCATAGTAGTAGTAGTATATTATTAGTAGTAGTAGTAGTAGTAGTAGTAGTCGTCGTCGTAGTAGTAGTAGTAGTAGTAGCAGTATGGCGGGCCATCAGTCTCAAATCGTGGGGAATCGACATATACCAATTTAAATCGACATATACCAATTTCCCTCGACTTATACCAGTTTCTTGCAGCTTAAATTGACTTCTACCGATTTAAATCGACATATGTGTAACCCTTTGAAAGTGATGTGTTACTTTAATAATTGGTGGCGCTGTATAGAATTAATTAGAGGGTTTACTGTTATTTTATGCCACTGCACATGTCTAGGTTTTTGTTGCCTGGTAGCCATCTTTACCTGTGCAGCCTCTTTAGCCTTGCTGTCCTCTGTGAGGCATATTTAAGCTGGTACCAATTGTCAGCTGGTGTTTTATGGTTTTGTCGTGAGACCTTCTGTAACAGATTACTTGGCAGCTCTCCAGGTACGGTTTCCCTTTTGTTTTAAGTTAATTTTGATAAAGTATTCACATCGAGTCCATGCGATGTGCTGTGTTTGTTAGTGTATTGTAGCGTATGTAGACTGTTGTGTGTAGTGCACAGCGGAGTGTCAGCATTGTTCGCTGATATAACTGAACCTTTGATGAGTTGATTATAGTTGGTGAAAGACTAAATTGTTTACGGTGACAGTTATTGAATAAAGTTTACTGTGCGATAGATTATGTGTAGAATGTGGGGTTTTCTAAGATAAATAGGCTGTTTTGGCCTATAAGGCGATATAGTTGTGTTATGGGAGCCCTACTGTATTGGATGTTAGTATTAATAGCTAGGGTTGTTAGGCTTAGCAATATGCCCATGAGTACACGGACCTGAGCTTTGTGTTATATCTAAGTGGGGGCGTTGTTGCAGAATACTGGTGATCCTCGTTTGTACACAAACGGGTATACTATTGTGATAAGGGATTAGTACTGATTGAGAAAGGGTTATCTCATGTTTTACCGTGGAGTTTATACACCCTTGCAAGAAGTTCAATGTTGTATTATTTTGATATATTGATTTGATCAGATTTAAAGTGTTTGGCAACAGTAGTTAAGCATATTGAAATATTTTAGATGTCATCGTAGTGGTAATGTTTTATTACTGTTTGGTAACCTTCTCTCCAGACTGGTGTTGAGGACCGGTGCTCCATACCTTGACGGTCGCAGGAACTTCGCCTGAGCCTGTGATGTCAGCGAACTGATCAGTTAGCGCGCGTATTAATTAGGGGAAATTTATATAGTCTAGCTGGGGATAAGTGCGTGCAACGGGGGGTGTATTAATCTAGAAGGGGGTTTATCTCACTACTGTGGGATAGCATTCATTGTTATTATATTAAGCGGTACAGTATTAAGTATTTAAGTGTATTAATCTAGAAGGGGGTTTATCTCACTACTGTGGGATAGCATTCATTGTTATTATATTAAGCAGTACATGCAGTATTTAAGTGTATTAATCTAGAAGGGGGTTTATCTCACTACTGTGGGATATCATTCATTGTTACTCTATTAAGCATTATTGTATTAAGCATTTAAGTGTATACCACACCGTATTCAAACGGGGGAATTGCTCTCTCCCGTCTCAATAGTCGATTACCCTAGCCGTATTAAATTCAGTACGTGTTGGGACAAATTAAATAACTGGGGTTTTGAGTCTTTATTTCTTCTGCGTTAGTGGCTATTACTCTAACCTAAATAGAGGGCGGACGAACCACGGGTTACATATGCAAGTTTAATTCTACATATCATCGATTTAAATCGAAATATACCAATTTAATTCGACATATCATCGATTTAAATCGACATATACCAATTTAAATCGATGATAAGTAAAATAAATCGGTATATGTCAATTTAAAGCGACATATACCAGTTTAAATCGATGATATGTCGAATTAAATCGGTATATGTCAATTTAAATCGACATATACCAATTTAATTCAACTTATACCGATTTAAATCGACATATACCAATTTAAATCGATGATATGTAAAATAAATCGATTTGAGACTGGTGGCCCGTCTAGTAGCAGTAGTAGCAGCAGTAGTAAAAAGTAGTAGTAGTCGAGCTTAAGGTTCTCGGTATAAAACTTACAAGTAATAGAAGTGACCTTTTCCCCTTAAATTATTTACCAAAACTGTCACGTTTAAAAAGTGTCCTTAATATGTGGTCTCCTCGTGATCTGACTCCCTATGGCAAAATTGTTATCATAAAAAGTTTTGCTTTGTCACAACTTGTTTTCCTCTTCTCTGTTCTGCCTAACCCACCAGATTCTTTTTTAAAGGAATTAAACAGTTTACCGTTTAACTTTATTTGGAGAGGAAAAGGCGATAAAGATAAAGAGGAAAATTTTAATGCAGCCACGGGAAGAAGGCGGCTCAAATATGATCAACGTGCACGATTTTATGAAAAGTATGAAAATTACTTGGATTAAAAGATATATAATCACACTTGTGGCCATTGGAAAGTCCTTTTCGACTTTTTTCCTAAAAACGTTGGTAAGGATTTTCTATATAGTTGTAGTTTTAAGGGAAATGATATTTCTAGGAAGGTTAAAAACGAGTTCATTAGTAACTGCTGTTGTGCTTGGAGCGATCTTACTTATGAACCGCGGTGTCAAATTAAGGTGATCAGATAATCTGGAACAACAGCTTCATCAATAAATAATGAAGTAGTTTGGTACAGGAAGTGTTTTAATTCAAATGTGCTGTATGTCAGGGATTTGTATGACATGTCTGGCAGGCCTTAGTCGCACTTTTTGTGGCGAATTTAGTGAAACCCTTGACCACCTTTGCTGGCGATGCAGCGCAGTTGGGGATATTTGGAATAAAATATTATATATTAGTATATATAGCATTTTCTGAACGTCATCACTTTCAGAGACACCAGTCTTAATTAATAAAAGTAAATTTGTTGTTATGATTGAGATCATTGAGAATACTTTCCATTTTGTTACTCCTCGTTAGTTACTAATGATTTACTATAGTAAAGATTGTGCACGTTCCTTATATCATGATATATTTTATAGAGACAAAGAGTATCAACACAGTCTCCGTTATAAATATGAACACTTTGGTCTCTGTATAGTCTATAGTCTTATGTATTGTATGAACAATGACCTCACTTTCTTAAACTATTATTGCTTTCATTTTCATTGATCTTTACTCCTAAGAACGGAAATGTAGAAGCGACATCACATTTGCAACTAACACACAATGTAAAACTGTAAAAAAAAAACGGTTGGCAATCCAATTCTCAACAAATATCCAAAAATGTGTCCTGCCTCAGTTTGCTAATAATTCCAGAATTTTTACGAACGCAGGACACAAGGTTTTAGCCAGGGACGCAACGTATTTAAACTGCTTGCGTTCGACAAAAGGATCTTGTTGTTGTAGTTCTTGAGAAACAATACATTTTAAATTTTAAACAAATATTTTTATATATTTATCTTCCATTTTCTCTTTTCCCATTCAACAATATACATTAACTGAAGGAAACAGTAGCACATACATATTATTTGCATATATAGACAATGCACTTGTCTTTGATGCACTTCTATTAACGGAAGGTTTTAGCCAGGGAGACGACATCTTTATGCAGCTTACGTCCGACGGACTTTTTTCCGTGAGAAACAAAGCCAACGTACACACACTTATAACTAGGCGAATGAATAGCATAACAAAACACATGATTATTGAATGAACATTTTTCTTTCATTTATAGATGCACAACTTCTTTTCAATAGTACCAAACTATGTTCGATCATCATCTGTTTCAATAAAGAGCTGCAACATTTGGATTACTGAGCTTTTCATTATAAGTACCTTATGGTGCTTTCCCAAATTTCCCTATATTTATATACTAAATTACCCATTGTTACAAAACTTCTTGCATCTACTGTGCTCAATGAGCACAGAGTATGTTGTTCAAGAACAACTGCTTGTAACATTTATTTATCCTGTGTAGAGATAGCAGAGTTTGTGCTATAGGCTATCGAATGTGTGCACTCAAATATCATAACATTAGGCCTTGTAACAAGTTTCGACGACAACGCTCATGGATCTAAGGTGCAGCTGTATTGTTTTTGAGACTATCACGTTATATCTGAATCATTGTTGTGATAAAAAATGTTATGAGTTAAGACCATTTATACATTTTAAATCTCACAATATGCTCATTCTCTCCTTATGAGATTTGTCAAAGTAAAATGTACATTCTTATCACAGTACTTTCTTTGTTGCAAACTTGCGTAAATTTTCGCGGCCCCTTTTAACCACGTGCTCGAGTCATAAATAGTTGTACAACGTGAGTGTATAAACTACTTCACACATCTTAAGAAGTAGCCATTGAAGTGGACTTTTGTAATCAAATTACGTAAAATTTATTTACATACTATAATTCGAGAGGGGTCGGAACTGGCCGGTTTTGGGCCGACTTGCCTGTAGTGGACGGGGACGAGTTTCAATAAAATATATAATCAATATGTGTTATAGTCATTCTTGTAACAAGAGCTATGCGGCATGTTAAACACAAATACCGTGGAGACCCTATACTTGTTTTCATTGCTCCACACAAGGAGCGTTTTCTGTTAAAATGTTACTTGATTATTATGGTATGTTAAGAATACGTATAATTTTTATCACTAATTGTCTTATGATTGTGCCTAACTTGACGAATCGTGCGTCTTTCACTTTCAGAAACCACTGTTATCTATTTTAAACTATTAAAATAAAGTCAATAGAAAGTAAAATATCTATAATAATAGTCAAGCCAAGTTTAATATTAACAAGAATAAAGCTCAGTTTACTAACCAGGAAAGAAACTGTCATTTGCTTCCTGGAGGCAGCTATTGCGATTTTTCATAACAGTTTTATTCAGCGTTCAGATTTGTTTTCAGTTACACCAACGAATTATTGCAAGAATCCTTTGACCCAATTATGGACGCAAAAACCTATTTAATACAACTGTCACTTTACATAAGATGGTTGTTATTCGCTTTCATAGTTTCGTTATCAGGTAAGTGTCAAATTATTAGAATTTTTAAATTAGTTCAACAATAGGAACAAATCTATAAATCGCCAGTTTAGATATATTCGATAAATTACAATTCAATTCACATATTTCCATTTTATTTCAAATACGTCACGTTTATCGCTGCCTTCAAACCATAATGGTATTGAACAAATTAAATTTATTAACGGGAAATACTTGCCTCTTAACATGTGATAAAAATGCCTAAGTTGGTGTCACTTATACGTCAGACGATTGTGTTCAAATTCATGATGTGTGCTATTCAAAGTAATAACCATTAATGTAATCATTTAAACGCTCAGGGAGTGAGCGATGAAGCACAAATTGCCAGCCTGATATATTTTTTTAATACTCCTGTCTCGTTGTGAAACTAAACATGCGAAAGGCACCTACTATAATCAAGGGTTCTAAGTTATTGCTCCAATTGCTCAGTTATTTGAAAACAAATAATCTGTTGAAATAAAGGTTAGTTCGTTACTTAATTTCCTTTGGTCTTCAATATCCTAATTCTGTACTTGTTCCCCACCAAAAGTAAATGTTTGCTTATGTTGCAGTATCACTGAACGAAAGCACCGAAATTCTGACACGATTTGGTACCGTTGGGAAAATAGAACTAAACTTTGACACGAGTGGACATGTGCCAATCGTCACGTGGACTTTACCGCAATCAACAACCTTTCAACATGATTTACAAGTGGACAACGTAGTTAAGACGACTAGAGACTACAAGTCTACTGTTGCGGAAAACGGCGTGTTTGCTGGACTGGAGATTTACAATGTCAACTTTCTTGATGCTGGTACATATACCTGTCGTATGGATTTTTCGGACAAAGGAATTTCTTCAGAAAGATCCATTCAAGTTTCAGTTATCGGTGAGGCCCAAACATTTCATAGATTAAAATATTACTGTGTAATGTAAAAGTCGATAGACTCTGTTAAGTAGTTTCCACTTTAAACTAGCTTAATCAATGTTCAACGATTTTAGTCCCTTTTGCTCCCGCAGCTTTTCCATCCGTGTCAATGAGAAATGATGCCACAGAAAATGAGACAATTTCAGCTACATGTTGTGTAAATGTATCCCTCACAGTAGAAGACAGCATCATGTGGAATCTCAATCAAAGTGGATCGCTGCTAATTGTGAAAGAAGTGAAGTTTAACTCCGCAGAGGAAGTTATTAAAAACATGTGTAGTAAGATTACCTTTGAAGTGCATCGCCGCTATCATCGTCAATTGTTAAGGTGTTCGTTGCGTAAAGAGATGACTGTCTACACGGAAGTGGCAATGGACGTCCAATGTAAGGAATATAATTTGCACAATGCGTGGAATAATATTTCACAGTCATGCTCATGAAGATATATAAAAATGAAAATGAGTTTTTACATTCTCATTTTTCAGATGTCTAACAAGGTGTAAGCTTAGAAACTAAATCTACTTAAATGGTCATACATGAAAATACACAGTTCGTACATTATTATGTATTCTAGTTAATTGTCAAGAGGAAGACGTCCACTTTATGTATATGCCTTTGTAAGGTATGTTGTGAGACACATTGTATGCTATTTTATTTCATACAAAATTCACGCTAGTTTGCATAATGCCACTGGATCAGTCTTTTTCTTTAAACCAAATCATTTATTCTAATAGCGGCAGATGATTGTATAATTCCTTTCCATGCGGTACACACATGAATGATGTTATAAATAAATTATGTTTTGAACACGCTAATTCTGCATTATGTAAATACAGTGCTATTTTTCTTTAAACCAACTCATTGACTCTAATACAGATCGGTGATTGTTTAAATTGTTCAATTGTTTGCAATGTAGATCCAGCTTCAATCAGATACGCAGAGAATGGCTTACTTCATCTATCTGTTCACCAGTTTGCCAACGTATGCTGCATTTCTGAGGGTAACCCTAGACCAAATGTTGAATTACAATGGCTGTCAACAGAAGGAGATTGGAAATTCCTTTCCAACGTTGCTGAGTATGTTTATCATAGAGAACCATTCATTTATTGGACTTTCATGATACACGTGGCCGTGAGAAAACCTCTGAAAGTCAGATGCTTCGCTATCAACAGGATTCCCCCAGCTGCAACAACAAAAGTATTGAATCTTGTAGCTAAATGTAAGTCTTCATTTATGAAATAGTAACTAAAAATTGAGGTGAAGTAATTACCATTCACACTAGAAGGTATCAGTTGGTTTTGTTCTTCATTTTACCAGAATGTTTTTAAAATTTGTTCTTCACAGTTCCTAAAGTGTGCCACAAATTTAACGCCTGAGTTTAGGTTTCGTTATCAATAATTGAAAAGAAGCTCTTTATGTTATGTCATCTTATATCACTTTGCGTAAACACAATAGCAAAGCAGCCTACTGTTAACTACTGAAACCGTTTAACATTTGCAGCACAGCATAAAGGATATATGTTTAATTTAATTGTTGTGTAACAGATCCAGTCAGTGTACGTATGCTGAGCCCCTCAACTACGGTCCCCGAAGGAAGTGACATCATTATTGAGTGTCAGTCTGACGGATATCCTCCCCCTGATACAATGTTAGTTATGCTCTCGAACATGAATGGATCTGAGGGGGCACACCTTCCCATAAAAGCCAAGATGAGCAACAAAAGCATTACTACTTGGAAGTTTGAGCTGAAAAGCCTTGCTATGATCGATACTGGGGTATATCAGTGTGTGGCTTATAATTCAGAACGATATTCGTCAAGTGAGACGATTGAAATAAATGGTAAGTTCGCAACTGTGTGTCTAATAAAGTGTGCGTTTGCCAGCAGATTCACTAAAGCTCAAATCATTTCTGAAATAGTTCAAAATACGGCATACACGATTTCTTTCTTTAAATTTTCTGTAAAAGTTAATGCTTCATGGTTATCGCTGAAGGAGACGTGAACTAGTCCTTCAGACAAAGTACTGAATCAATGCTCACGGTCTGCTTAGTCACAGTTGGTCTATATATAGTGTGTGTGTGTTTTAATTTATCCGTTACTGACTCCACTCAGTAATACGTATATTCGTTTTTCTTTTTTTTCTTTTACAGTGACAGTTAGGGTGTATTTAACACGAGAATTATTAGCAATCGTAATTTCAGCAGTTCTCGCTTTGACTTTTCTGGTGGCTCTGCTAATACAAATATTAAAAAGTAAGTACATCATATCATGGTTTCATTTTAAGCTATGTATAATACAGAATTGAACGAGATAGTAATGGAAAGCACTGTGAACTCTGTTAGTTATTAAGGAAAGTCTGAAAACGATATTGCCATACATTCAAATGTATA
>KN887355.1:38512-50080 GCA_000934455.1 Apostichopus parvimensis | reverse complement strand
ATTTTAAAAATCAATCAATTAAAGCAAGAATCAGGGTTGGACTGTAAATTTTTTGTTTCCTGCAAATATTGTCAGAAATTATGCAAAATTGATGAGCTTCAATCTATCTCACACCTATATTGTCACAAACTTTCTTTGTAATCTCTTTTACAAATTTCAGGAGCAGATTAGGGTTGCTCTTAGTATTTTCAATGCATGTTGAAGGAGTCTGGTCAATTCATGATACTCGCATCGAATTGGGTTGGCTCGTTACTAAAGTACAGCTGAACGAAGGTTAACAGAAATCCTGCTTGTTTTGAGTGGTACTCTAACAGATTTTTATGTACCATAATATGGGTATATTTTCAAATATATAGATTGAAAGAACAACAGAAAAGTTACCAGCCAATTACAAATAAACTTGATAAAAAGCAACAACATTTTTTACTTTTCCATTCATTATCCTCTGGAATGGCTACTTGAAAGATATCATCAGTTTGAACAAGACTAGTCAGTATGTTGAGGTCATAATATAAATGTTATGACCTATGAAATTCAATTACAATGGCTGGATTCATAACATAACTTAATATCTAAGAGACTTCACACTTACTAACAGTGACGGTGAACTCGCAAGTGGCTGCATTGCCACTGCTGTCAATGGCTCTGTAAGTAACCACGGTAACACCCAAATCGAAGAAATCCCCCGAGTCAAACATACTCGTTACAGTTACTTGTGCAGAGTTGTCGGTGGCCGTCGGTGGCTGCCATGTGACAGTCATGCCTTCCGTCGATGCGGTTGTTACACTGATGGCGGAGGGGCATCGCGTGAAGGATGGTGCAGTGACATCTATAGGATAAGAGGAACAACTATCTCGGATGACTTTGTAAAGTAACATAGAACCAAATATAAAAAGAACCCAACCCAACCTTACGATCACCGTATCGGCCAATTCGGACAAGACTGAAGGACGAGACCTCACATATAATCTCCAGGTCCAATTTTGGTAACAAATTGTTTCTTAAATGGACCTTACTTTCCCATTCCTTTTCTTATCATTTTGCGCTTTAGCCAACATTTTCTTTGGTACGCTCTTATTTTCTTTTTGTATATTTTTATTTTCTATTTTGTTTAAGTAATGCTACTTTTTCAATGCATTGCAAGGACACATGTCATGGTTACAATATTAGTCAAAATCAATGGGTCATTTAACCGTAAACCAAACAATGGATTCAAAAAATTTTGGGGGCGCCTCTGACGACTGATTTGCGTAGAATGGTTGCTATGAAACTGTTGTGCCACCAACCTGAAACAGTGACCATGAAATTGCAAGTTGCAGTGTTCCCGGCTGAGTCTGTGAAGGTATACGTCACCGAATGGTCACCGATGGCAAAAAACTCAGGGGGAGTGTGGGACTGAGAAATTGTCAACATCCCTGCAGAGTCATCGGTGACATCAGGTGCCCTCCAGTCCACCAGAGCCCCACTAAAGGCATCATCAGCAACTGTGTTGATGGGCGTCGGGCAGTTGCTCACTACAGGAGGTGCATCAGCATTGGGATCACCTGTGATAAAAAAAACAAAAATATAGATTTGAGAGTTTTGTTTGTATTACCAGAAAGAAAAGGCATTTCTTACTGTAAACTACTGTTTTAAAAAAACAAGCAAATTTTTACTTGAATCAATTAGTGACAGGATAATTTTTTCCATCTATGAGGCTGGTTTATCTTCAACTTTCGCATCCCTATGAATATTGGAGTAATCGAGAGTTACTGATCTGAACTCAAGAGTGCAAGAAAGTTTTCAGAATTTCAAACATGTCATAACTTTTCAAATTTAATAAATTTGTTGGTATTACACTCATTTGATGGCACTAAAAAATAGAAAAGGAGATTTCACTAATGAACTGTGCCACCCCACCCCAACTCAACCCAAACCCCCACCCTCAAACATCACCATTTCTCTATCTCTCAATCCATGCTGGTTGATAAACTCCATCCACTTTTTACATAAGCTACCAA
The DNA here is from genome assembly GCA_000934455.1 of Apostichopus parvimensis. Taxonomy (NCBI): domain Eukaryota; kingdom Metazoa; phylum Echinodermata; class Holothuroidea; order Aspidochirotida; family Stichopodidae; genus Apostichopus; species Apostichopus parvimensis. The sequence continues at coordinate 48,080 of KN887355.1, read as the reverse complement.
TTTTTGTGAAGTGTAAACATTTGGTTACAAAATGGCACAGATTATTCAAATTGTTTTCTGATTAAGTGCAAAGATGAAGTATTAACTACAAGAAGTTCACCATTTCCACTTACGAATCACTATAAGAAAGCTGCAAGTAGATTCGCCTCCTGCAGTAGTGAATGTGTACATCACTGTGGTTTCCGAGGGGACATCAAATAGATCACCGGGTGATCTGTTGGAAGACGCCACAGCTGTTGAGTCTGACGATGTGGGTGGGATCCATGTGACTGTCACTTGATTAAGATTAGCAGGACCAGTAATTGCCAGATCTGCCGGACAGTTCAATATTTCTGGACCCTGAGTGGTGACTAAAAGACAAGAGAAATAATTATAATAATCATCAGCAGTTATTTTTAACGACGCTTTAGCATCCAAAAATGTGGGAGAAGCCCACAAGGATTACAACTTAATTGTCGAGTGGCTTCCAATTCAAAATTTTAACTCAAATTTGGAATCTTTTCAACTTAGAAAGATGGGAAAACGTGGACTGCTCTTGGATGAAAAACCCAACTAACTATGTCCCGGCCAGGTATCAAACCCGGAACCGGAACCTCCCGATTGCTAAGCCTCATTGCTTCAAATGCCATTGCCTTTTTCCACTTGGCCACAGCACCGGTAAGAAAGCAGGAAGGTATTAGAGGAAATGTTATTGTGATCTACTCTTGAGGTAAATGACCGATTAGTTTTCACCTGCTTGGAAGACTTTATAGATTTCTTACACTTAAATAAAAAGGTGAAAGTTGAAGGTTTTTATAGTATATTTTATCAAGGTCACCTTTTTCTCACACAACTTGACAACACATACATGATATATTTCTGCTTAGAATGATTCAGCCAGAACTCAACCAATTATCTTCAGATCGCAAGTGCATATCTACTACAACACTCCACAATGCTCTTTAGCATGTTGCATTCTTAACTTGAGTGATTCTGGTGGTTGATTCTGGTGGTTGATTCCGGTGGTTGATTCCGGTGGTTGATTCTGGTGGGAAGCCACATGTTGGATCATCCCTATCTAACTAAAAGTACAGTAGTTCAACTCAATCTTGAAACATGAGCTGAGTTTTATCAATCAAAGCTTGCCATTAAAGCTAACAGTTGCCATTTTGATTTGTACATGCCCTTGTAGCTTAGTTATAGTGGCACAAAAAGTGATTGACAGTGTGTCAAACAGCTGAAAGTCATGACAGTTAACATTAACAACAACAGTCAGCTCTGTCCACATACTTAGTGGGGTGGGCAAGCGACTACAGAGAAACCACTTTAATATTTGGTTAAATACAACATGGTAATAGAAATGAAGAGTAAACTTGTATCCTTTCTGTGGTTTAGTTATCCAACTTTACTCTTACCTTGTTCAGAACCGTTATTTTGTTCTGAGAACTTACCCATTCTAACCGTCCAAACGATTCCAAACCCTTCAGCCAGCTCAGTGTTAGTCGTATCGGATACAAAATACATCCAGAATGCATCCCCCAGCAGGGTGAAGGGAACGAAAGTTCCATCCCCTGTACCAAACCGGTAAAATTCTCCCGAGATGCTAGGACGCAGTAAATCGGTTCCGGTGAAGTCCAAGCCTCTACCGACGTAAAGGAAGTCTCCGGGTCCGATATCGTAAGGAAATCCAAGTTGGAAAGTAATCTCTTCTCCTCCCGGAACAAATATGAGATAGACCGCTCTGTAATTGGTCGGGTAAGCACTTGGAAAATTTGGAGTAGAGAACGAAGCACTTGTACATTGCCTTCCATAGCAAGTGAATAACTCCGTATAAGCTGGACAAAGCCAAAAAAAAAAGAAAAGGGTGATAAATATGGTCCAAGAATATTGACAATAAGTAACTCAAACTTTATTAAAAACAGACATTTGAGCCATTAAAGAATGATATATTATAACGTATCGCTTTTGAGTATAACATTAAAAATTTTTTTAAAAAATTAAAAAGGCAAGTGGATGATGAAAGATTTCAAACAAATCAGTGAATATTGAATAATTAAGCAAATGACTGACCCATAATGTCAGGAATTCCATCACAACAGTCATAATTTGAATAATGAAAGTTAGAAACCCATAATACATTAATTTTCCCCCACAGAGAATGATTAGTTTGAGTCGAACTTGACTTTTCCTCCCAAGGCCAAATTAAGGCATGTTTAGCATCTTGAAGCAAGCCGGTCACGAGAATTGCAGATTTTTAACAATGACTGATGAAACTCTGAGATAGCTGTTTAGAATTCCTTTTAGTGAACTGAATACAGTCAGCATAGATGACCAACAGGTTTCTAATCTTGGATAGAAGTTAAAAAGAGTTATTTCAGTACAGTTCTTCCATTATTAATTTGTTTTTCTTTCTTAAATATATAGCCTCCCTTGTTGTATATATCTGTCTTTCACGTTCAGCAGCCTGATCTAAAAAAGAATGGACAAATATAAACGATAGCTTTCAATGATAAATTATAATTACAAAATTATTATCATCTGTCAGTACATGTATACTGAAAATGGATACCTGTGTTTGGTATATATATTGTAGATACTCACGGATAGCAGTATTGAGGCAATCAAATCCTATGCCCCCAGGAGGTGCACACTCGCAAGCATAAGGCGCTGCTCCTACAGCAGTTCTTTCAAAACACCTCTCTCCAGATGGACATGGGTCAAATTCACAAACTGCCATGGGAGGGGGAAAAAATTGAAACATTAAGATGAAATGTTTACATAGTTATTAGGTTTCCAGTGGTAAGCTACTGAGAAAGGGATAGGATTGTAGTTCAAGAAAGAGTGGTATGTTATTTATATTGACTGTTAAGTACACAAACGAAAATTGCTACTAGGGCTAAGTTAACAAATGTGGAAACTGACCAAATTTAGTGTAATTATGAATCAATTTGTTTGTCACAAAAGCAGAGAGAATCAAGATAGAGGATCATGCATACACTGAGGTAATATTGTCTTTTAATGAAATAACAGAACAAACTCTTGAGTTATGTGTAAATATCACTGTTGTAATAAATATGAGTCATTTTTACACAAATAACTGAAAGACTATATATAACAACTTCTGAGATTTACAAAAGGTATATAAGACAAGAGCATATAAATAATATTCATGTATAAGTAACTTCTGTTTTGATAGCATCTGCATTACTGAGTTAAAAAGGTAAAAACCATTCATGATATTATTTGTATTTAAGAACAGCAGCAAAATTTGTGATTCAACACATGGACAGCACATAGGCTGTCTTTGCTTGTTTTTTTCAATGTTTATCAATGATGCACTTAGGGCCCCTCTAGAATTGCAATCACTGTTTTTGTGCACAAAAGTGCTCCGTCTGTAACACCTTGCAGCCAACATAAAATAACATGCAGACGTAGATTTGGATTGCTTTCCCATATGTTAGTCTTAGTCTTTGATATCTACTTTGAAGAGGAAAGCTATACATCTAGACCACAGTTCATACCAAAGTATGACACCCAGTATTTACTGTGCAGGCCTTGCAATTGTTGGGAGAACATGTCCATGTGAATTTGATGTAGGCTAAGCCTAGGCAGGCCTAACGTTGAACTAGGAATAGGACATAGGCCCAACTATAGACTTAGTTTAGTTAGAACTTAGATGCATTCCTCGCCTAACTGTGTTAACATACAATCTTTTCTCTCAAACCTTTTATCAAAATACGAACGGTCTTTAACTTATAGGTACCCCAAAGTTGTATTTTTAATGTTTCTTATGACATGTTGTAGACTTCCTGCCAGTCCAGGATGCTACTGTTAGTGTTACGTGACAGTGGTCCTAAAGTAAATTAGCCTAGGCCTAGTTCACAGATGGTGGTTCCTACTTTCCTATTTTGGCAGCCAAGTTATAACATTTTCAAAGTAAACGCATTTACACAGTGCACGAAAACAGCAGCACTACGATGCGTTCGGTCTCTCCCATGCATGAAGTCAAAGACATGGTAAACTGTCTTAGAACGAAACAAATGCCATTGGAGTCTTGGTTCTAACTTCTTATTTCTCACTCACGGGTCCCAGTTGCATGCATTCGAACTACTTTCCCATTCTAGTCTGAGCAGACGACATGTAATAATTGAAAGCAGCTGTTTTGTGACAAGTACGCATGTCTGACTAAACGCCATTCATTAGAAATATGCGCTGCAACCTTTTCCAGGTACGTAGAATATGGGTGCCCTGGAAAACAGGTAGCGATAGTGAGTATATGTCCAAATATATGTAACATCACCAGGGGAGGAGCCGGGGTGGGGGGGGGGGGACTTGGGCACGTGCCCCAACTTTTTTTCCAAAATAGCAAATGTGCCCTACTGGCAAATAAAATGTGCCCCTTTGATGAAGAACAGTCTTTTGGATATCTTAAGCCTTTGTTCATTTTAATATTTTATTTTAATTATTTATTTTAAGTCTGTTCATGCTATTTCTAAAATGGCATCCCATATCTTTTTGTAACACGGTTAACAATAAACAATCTCAATAAATATTATTGATAGCATACCAACACATCATATATATCTAAGTGAAATGGCCGGTGTGTATCGGTTATAACATAACGAGTGTTACGTGGTTGTGGAATGGGAAAGTGCCCCACTGATGCCCCCCTCCCCCACTTTTTGGAAGCTTCCTACCCCCTGAACATCACCACTCACGCTGGTCATATGTTCTTGTGCGGTTTATGCGAGGCATATTTTATTTTATAAGGATTTCCTTACAATTGGAAAATAGTACATAAGAAAGACACGTAGGCCTGCTTCGGATTTCTTTTCGCTGTTATACCTTGTTTCTTTCGTTTCATACAAATGGTGTTCTTCAATAGTATTATAAAGTTGACTAGAAGCTCTGAAAATGATTTCATATTATTGGCCCCATATAGTGAAATTGTCCTCAACAACAACACACTTTCTCTCTCAATCTACGCCAGGTGTTCTCAATAGGCCGTTCGAACCAACATTTTTCACCGGCCAAGTCTTAGACAATCAATGGAGAAAACCCCCATTCCTCACCCCCATAGTCCTTAGGCCTGGTCTACTACTGTTGTGTTGCGGAGGGGTGCCAGGGGTGAGGGAGGAGGTGATATATAGGCCGTATTTTTAAATAATGAACCATGAGTTGCTTGATCAGATTTTTATGATATGTAAACCAACGCATTTTATCGTGAAATAATGATGTGAATCAAAAGTAGAACAGGTTAATTACCAAGTGGGAGTGGTCGCTTGGACAAATTACATCAACATCAGTCACCTGTTCATATACCATAGCTTAGACTATAAGCGATATAATTGTGTTAACTATGAAATATCCATGTAACTATATATAATAAACCACGTGGCATTAATATCCAATGGATCGATGTAGTGATGTATACTGACACAGCAGGTTAACGGTCTATACTATATACGTACCGTACTTGATGGTGTGGAAGATTGATTTTTGACACATATAAGACACTGTTATCAATAGCGGGCGGTATTACAAATGATATGACCTAAATACAACAAATTTGAAAAGAAGTAAACACCCAAGTTATTTGTATTGATAACTATATATTCTATCAGTCAGCTATATTACTATTTGAAAGTTATGGGGTGGGTATACGCAAGTATACGAAAATTAATACCGAAATTGTTATGATTAAAATAGTATGTTTATAGCTAATTATTACTGTCGAAATCATTTTAGAATGGGGGGGGGGGGATCGTGCAGTTTTAAACAGGGGAGAGTGGCCCTGTTGTCGTTGATGCCCGCGACTCCAGGCTAAGGGGCTCTGGAGACCGCCGTGTAAGAAAATTGTACACTTTTAGACGTGAAACTGTGCACTCGGACGAATATTTATGCATGATAAGTTAGGTCTATAACTATATATATGTTATCACAAGATCATGGGCTAATAACCACTTCACTGTTTTGTCGGTGTTTAAAGGGGATGGGGTATACATCCACACCACACCGTGGATCCTTCTTCCTTTGGACAGACATTTGTCGGACCGTAGAGCGCTCATATCAACCTGGCGTTTAGTTTCTATATACCTTTAAGCTGGTGGTTGTCTTATCTTATCATAGAAATTGTCAGTTTGTGGTTTTTGTTGATATTGCTGCAAATAATACACCTCAATCCGTTTCTAGCTAATTGGTGCTTATAATGACTATACGTTTTACCTGTTCGATTATAAGGACGGTGTTCACTAAGTATATAGTCAGCGTTTAACATTCAGTCAATGTTTTTATGGAAGCAACGCATTTGATTGACAACTGTGACGCAGCGGTATAAGTATATATAGGCCTATATGCCTATACTATGACGCCCTTGCACTCTCGTGAAAATTCGCACCATGCATAAAATATGTGAGACACTTCATGAATCATAGTTTGTATAATAATAATACTGCACACTCATTTCATTTCTCGGTAAAGATATACCGCATATAGGCAGTAATAATCATGTACCCTACCGACTACATGACAGGCATATGTGGGGAATAAAGGCTTCAGTATGTTCGGAGATGGTTTACATTCGGTTGTTACTACGGATGGACACACCCCCTCCCCCTTATTCGACATTCACATAAAGTATCTACTGGGACTAACTTGCGTTCAGAGCTACTTATATAGACCTAATCTGTTATCTAAATATGCCTTAAAAATGCAACATTTGACGTCTATTTTTATTATATGTATGCAAATGCCAACTATACCGGAAGGTTAGAGGTACACACTTTTGCAGTACCAGGTTTCGTCATGTGACACAGGTACATAGTGACCCTGAAGTCAACTTTGTGTCCCCAATGTGTAGTGGACACTTACAGGTATAAAACGTTCCAACTATTTTTGCGCTTTGCCTACAAAAGTTTAGAAGGGTAGGGTTGATGCCTTAGGGTTCCAGAGAATGTCCAGCACTGCATTTGTAACACACATTGTAAGTTGGTGACTGCGGCCACATTCTGCGGTCATTGAGCGACAGCCGACGGGGTGGGGAAGGGGTGGGGGAGCTGAAAACCCCAATTCTAGATTGATTGAACGACGTTATTAAAACGCAGCAGAGCTTCATTCGCTCCTGTTAAGGGGAGGGGCTAGGATTATCACTGCTGTGTCGTAGTTGTGTGAGATTATGGTATAGTCTTAGTGACGTGTGTTGTCGAAACTCACAGTGATAACACCGTTCTGTGGTAGAGATGCCTATGGTTGACAATATGCCTACATAGCTTAATTAATCTACACGGTGATATCGATTGTAGAAGGCTACTTTATAGATAGGCTGGGCTAACAAACTTGATCAAATCTCAAGATGACATCAAAGAAATACTAAATTACCTGGTACTTTGCTGCTTTTTGTTCATTATTTTGTTAATTTTCTTAACTAAATATTGTGTTTGCAATTGAGTTTTGTAAGATATGCAATATTGCACGGCCTACATGATACTGCATGTCTATTTGTTGTCTTTAATAATAGTAATACTGCCAGCTAGCCTGGTATATTTCTATTTTGTTTTATTAAAACATATCAGCAAACTTACGATTAATCTTATGAGCAAACTTAAGATTTCCCCTGTATTCAATGTCCACTATCTGCCTATAGTCTGACACATTGAGTAATTAAATGCCAGCTCCTGACTATATAGTTAACTTTTAACAGTCTCGAGTCCAAGAGGACAAGAGTTTTCGTCTTTCCTCTTTAAGTTGAGTGGTTCATTAGCAGAATAAGAGATACAGATGGTGATAAGAAGTTTGCCGCTTCTTTAAAGTATTTCAACTTTTTTCAAGAGACAATCGTTAAAGCTATTTCACTTACCTTGTGCAAATGTAACGCAGCAACATGAGAATAGTACCACAATCCAGGAGAATAAATTGTATAATTCCTTCATTTTTGCCCCTTCTCTTTTGATGGAATTAATCCCTTCAAGGTACGTATAGTTTTAAACAACAACCGAAAACATAAAACCAGAAAATTTATGACAGTTTCATTATGTCAACGAAGATTCACTCCCAACTCAGCAGGTTTTGTCTTAAACTTGTACCCTGTTTAGTATCTCCTGAGGTTATGTACTTGTTCTTGGACTGTCAAGATTCATTCAGGCGTTTTTGAGATCCTGCCAAATATAACCGGTAGATTCTTAACCTCACACCTTCAACAATGCTTGAAAGAGCTAGTTTTGTTGTGACCTCCAATACGATGCGGAATGGAGATAACCACTGTCTAAAGAGGTAACGTTTAATTTGACGCCACTATACAAACTCACTTCACACATTTCATTTCAATTTTTAAAACTATTTTTCTCATACTGCGTATAGTAGGCCTACATGTTATGATGAACCTCTGACAAAATCGATTTGGAAATATTAGCTGGTCATTATATTACGTATTGGTTACAGGTGAACGAATAAACAGCTAGTTAAAAACCCTTTGTGGGATGAGAATAGTCACAGAAACTTGCTGAATTTAAAGTGACACGTAATTATACAGTTATATATAACAAAGGAATTATCTATCTATAATAAATTGGAAATTTACAAGCTAAATTTTCCGATGTCGTCACCATGCAGGGCCCGAGATTGGGGGGGGGGGGCGAGTGTAATGATGTGTAGGCTTTATGAGAGAGGATGAGTAAGGGGTATACCGTCCCGGTGGCGAATTTTTTTTTCCCAAACAGGTTTGCAATTACGGAGTTTTTCCGCCAATCAGATTGCTCGTGACGTCAGCATCAATAATGGCAACGCTTCGAAGTTCGAAGACATACACTGAGTTACACACTGACACTTGTTTGAGTCTAGTTACGGGGTTTCCCATCAAACGCCCTAGCTTTACTTTTAATGCTTGGATTACATGTTGACCTCACTTATGATACATACGCTACATTCTATTGGGTTCGTGTTTACGTTATTCAAGATTTGTGAGCCGTTCTACTGCAATCGGAATTCGTTTCGTGGAATGGGTAGGCCTACACTAAAATCAACTTCACGAGTCTTGAATGTATATACGCAAACAGTTTAGTGTACAGTATGATATTTTTCGTCACTGCACTGTGTACACAGTTATAATACATATAGGCCACCAGCGCATGTGTGATGTACCCTGTACGAACATTTCACTGTGCGTTATTATCGATTATTGCCTTCACAGAAAACTTCGATCAAAGTAGATGATCATACCATACTAGTGTGCTCAATATGTCTAAACCAATTCCAAACACTTCTACAACGAAAAGCTTCGGGTAATTTTGAACGGGCATATCTTCGTTGCAACGAATGGTTGCAGACACTTTGGTTACCTGGAAGTGAAGGTTTCTATCGTGATGACGTAACTTTTCCGACCAATCATGAGCGCGTATTTACACGCAATTGCAAACCTGTTTGGGAAAAAAAAAATTCGCGTCCCGGTGCCCGGGGTCAACTGGAGGACCTGGGAAATATGGAATAAAGAGTAACATATCATCTCATTTTATAGATATACGTAAAGAAAAAATAATGAATGCAAAAAGTGAGCCAGGTGACATAATTATCTCAGGGGCCCGATCTCGCTCTGCAT
>KN887354.1:12462-30271 GCA_000934455.1 Apostichopus parvimensis | reverse complement strand
TTATGCAAATAATTTGCATAAAGCAAATGTAACTGAACACAGGATTAGGTATAGGATTAGCATGTGGATGAATTTCAAAGTTCATGCATCAACAGCACTCAGGACAAAGAACACATTTAAAATAAGGTGTACAATATGGTGACCAGATGTTCCCGATTCCTGGTAACAGTCACCATGCAGCTTTCATGTCCTGTATCCCCAGATACAAAATGCCCCTTGAATTGACCCCCTCCACCACCAGCCCCCCCCCCAGGAAAAGAAAGGAAAAAATGGTCAGTTTATCGCACAACGGTTCTCTGAATATGCATTTATCTTCCTTCAGCTTTACAACTAGCAGTCAAACAAAACTGTAACTTTTACATACTTTAGGTAACACCTCCACCATTTTGAAACAACCAAAGGTAGCAAACAAAAGATATGGAGCACCAAACTTATATCAAACCCCTTTGTGTACAGCTCATGCAAATATGAACGACTGATCTACAACGTCACGGTGGGGGAACAGAAATGCACCGAGAGGGCTCACCTCTCTGTGAGAAGGTCACTTTTATTACAGACTTCCATCATATTCTCCAACAACCTCTCCGACAGTCCTAAATTTTGTAATACTCTGAGTACGTTCGCCTTTTGAGCCTCTGTGTCCGGATGGCTGACATCCCTCACGTGAACTATGACATCCTGTGAAAGATCACAGAAAAGAAGAAAGGTATGATTCAAACAAGTGGCTGAATTACTTCTACACCGCATTTCTTTATACAGAATAGTAAAATGACTGTTTTGTACTAAATTTGTTATTTGGGAAAATCTCCATCATTCATTCATAGATGTATAAACTTAACGTAATGTTTTAGAGGGTTATTTCTCACGAAAGTAACAAAACGTGGAATAGAAAATACGATAGATGATTGATGACGTCAAGACTTGACCATATAACTCAAATTCTTAAAGAATTGCACTGGCTTCCATGTCACCTGCGGATAAGATTTCGTATTCTCATGTTTGTTTACAAGTGCGTACACTATCTTGCGCCAGTGTATTTTCAGGAATTACTGACCATTTACCAAACCCTGGCGCTTGCTACGTTCTTCTTCTGACAAATCCTTACTTCTTGTAACAACAAGGTAGAAAATTGGCGAACAAGCATTCAGTTACATTGGTCCGAAGCTATGGAATGATTTCCCAAAAGACATTAGGACCAGTATAACGCTGCCAATAACTAATTATCGTTTGAAGACGTATTTTTTTAAAGTTGTTTTACGTAATATTACCTTTCTATAATCTCTTGTTTGTTATAACCTCTTATTGTACTTTTATAACCTCCTATTGTTTTTAATATAACCTCCTATTGTATTTTTAATAATCTCTTATTGTATTTTGCTTTTTTGGTGTTGGTATTTTAGGATTATTTTTATTAGGTTATTATTTGTTTTCACTGTATTTTATTTCCTTTTTATCGTATTTGATTTTTGTGATTTAGCGCTATCTAAATGACGTATTTTATTTTTTTATTATATATGACAGTATTTCTTAAAGGCCCAACAGCTTACCAAATTTAAATATGTAACTAGAGATATCCTTTAAGAAGAGCTTTCTACAAGAGATATTAGATATTATTAATACTCACAGATAACAATACGTCTTCCATGGTTGCAGAGAAAGACGCTATAAGGTCGTGAGGTAGATTGGAAATAAATCCGACCGTGTCTATGAAAATAGCTGACATCCCATTTGGCAAGATTCCACGATGCGAAGTCACATCCAGAGTTGCAAAGAGTTCGTCCTTCGGCTGAAGGTCAGAGTCCCCGGTGAGCTTTCGAATCAGGCTGGTTTTACCTTTCATGAATGAGTAAAAAAAAAAAAAAATTGTTTTTTTAATTCCCCTATGACTTGTCAAGATTCCTTAATAAGTGACTGGATAATCGAATGATTTGACTTATAAATGAAGTAGATATCTTATATTGTTAGCAGAAAAACTTACAATTACTGTAAAACCTTCAGTGATATAAATTTATCTACTGCAATAAGGACTACATACATTACATTAATTTTAATATAATTTTAATGTATAGAGGAATAACACTATTTCTAGAATTGTAAGCAGCTGCCATTGTTACTACGGATATTTATATCATTGCTACAATTTGTCAGTGAATTCTGCAGCATTGACAATTTTCATCTAAATTTGTACTCATTAAATTCTGTTTCATGATGAATGCTCCCTTTAGGTTTCCAAACTTTTGAGCCTTCTTTGAATGATGAAAATAAAATTATTGAGCGAAAAATGTAAAGCGCAGACATATCCACCGATAGCGGTGCTCAAGGCGCATCACAATATTACCCTGGTCAACGATAACCTGTCAAACATAGAGACAATCAGTCCACATGGCAGCAGCTAAACAGCGCCCAACTGAGAGTTTATCTCACAGGTCCCTATTTATACACCTGGGTGAATAGAGGCAATTGAGATAAAGTGCCTTGCCCAAGGACAGAAGGTAAAGATCTGGCCAGGACTTGAACCAGCAAACCTTAGATCACAAGTCAACTGCCTTAACCACTAGACCACAACGCTCTCTCTATGTATCCAGGAGTGTGGAACTTACATCATTACAGTGGCGTAGGAAGGTACTTTTGAGTGGGGGGGCTGAAGACTGATGGCCGGCCTGGGGGAGGGGTCTAAGGGGAGAGGGTGTCCCACTCCCCTTTGGAATTTTTTGCATTTCCAGGTGGCCTCAGATGCAATTGGTGCAATATAGAACACTTTCAACACCCACTCCATTTTGTAAGTCATTTTGCATTTTCACCTGGCCTTAGATGCAATTTGGTGCTCCAAATGAGATTTTTTCTCATTTGGAAATGAAAAAGGGGTTTTCTGACTTGCGGAGGGGGGGGGGGGGCGGAATGATACTTCCACCCCCCATATTTTTCACTGGGGGGCTTGCGCCCCCCAGCACCCCCGGTTCCTACGCCCTTGCATCATTAAATATCTAATACAGAAGGAACCTATGTAATGATGAACATTGAATAGAGCTGCAAAAGCAGATCTATAGGAAATCCACATCAAACGATAGAGTAGAGTTCAGTGACTTATCTGTACTGTTTTTAGTTAAAGGGGAGACAGGTTAGTTAATCATAAGTTTTTAATTTGAAAATTTATTCAATATCAGAGTCTCTTGTAACCTGGAAATATGATGTACCAATCCCATAAAATGAGGTAATGATCTTTATTCCATCCTCTAGAAATCTTCCTCATCAGCTTGAAGCTTCCCTAACTCCCCTCCCCCCCCCCTCCCCTCTATTCAGTGGTTGTCATCAAGCAGAGTAGACACAAGGAAGTGAAGTAAAAGTTCAAACGATCACATCCTCTCTTGCAGAGCATTTGAATGGGTTCAACTTTCTCTGAGATTTCAAACATCATCACACAGTATAACTGGCATTATAGTTTGCAGTAGTTATAGTAGTCAAACAGTAGTCTAGGATAATCTCTAATGCATGGATAGGTTACTAGTAACACGTGTCCTAACCTGCATTAGTGTATCCTACCACAGAAATGACTGGAAATTGCTTCATAGCTCTCTCTTTTCTCAAAAGGCCTCTTTTCATCTGCAGTTTCCTCAAGGATTTCTTGATTTTGATCTCTCTCTCTGCTAACACTCTCTGCCTGACTTCCAGAAATGTCTCTCCTCCACCTCCGATATACCGTTGGGCGCCACTCTGCTGATCCAAGTTCTCATCTTTCAGAAGAAGACGAGACCTTCTCAGAAACAGAAACAAATATCGTAACTTGAAGTATGAAAGTGGAAGAAACAAATATATCTTTCCAGGAGAAAGTAGTAAAAGAAGTTATTGTGATTCCTAAAGACGGATCTCAAAAGAGATACTTTAACAGACAAAAGTATATATATGTTTATGTACATGTATATATATATGTATGTAAAGTTTGACTTTATTTGGACAACAAATTGTGAGTTGAACAGAGGTAACAGAACTTCATATCATCAGATGGAATTATATAGAACCCAATGAGTAATGTATTTAAGATAAAAGAGTTAACATAGCAACATTGAATCTTACCATGCGACCACACCCAACTTAACAGAAGTAGCATAACTTGACAATACACGTTACTACTCGATACTGTATACCACAATTCTACCGACTCCTAGCTAATGTAAACCACTTGAAAGACTAGATAGACAATGGATACTACTGTACAAATCAAGTGACCACACAACTCCTCTGCAGAACACAGGTGTAAAACTAACAACACTGAGACACTTTCATGAAGAAAACATCTCTGTAGCGCAGGTAGAGCTATGTGTTAATGTCGATCACACACTGTTAGGTAGATATGACTTATGAGTCTTGAAGTTACCCACACAATGTTAGGTAGATATGACTTAGGAGTCTTGAAGTTACTGTACCATGGATCCTGACCTTCAGAAATGCCTCCAGTAAATTTAGCTACTGAAGGAGGCAAAGAAAGACCCGGATGTCGATCATCTCAAGTAGTATCAAGTACTGACGTCAGCACTGACCGAGGAACTACTGACACAACTGACAGAACAATTCTGTTTAAGAAATACTTGCTAATTTGTGTCAGTGATACCTCACAGATACCTGTCGCCTAACACAACCATTTTAAACATATACACATCTTCGTTTTGTACCAAGTTCACCAAGAACCTTCTATAATTTCACATGACCAGTGAATTCAAGCTTGCTGTGACTCTACCCTCTTACATCGTGTAAATGTTCAGAAATGGTGTTGTATACAACAGTCCCAAGTTGTGTTCTCATAAAAAAATAATACTTGTTGGATACTGTAGTGAAAGTTTGCACTCAATCTGCGGGCCTCGCATCACTTTAGGTTGTTCTCACGCAAGCAATGTCCATCCCTTATGATGAGTATCCAGTCACAAGCTTAAGTAGGCCCTAAAAGCAAACTCCTCAAAAGATAGATACTTCAACTTTTTCCTTTCTGCTATTCAGAGAATGAACTTCTTTAATGGTTGGATCTAATGACATACTTGGGCCCGGGCCACATTCATGGTTTTGAAAACCATCTTGCAGGCCACAGAATACTTGCTCTTGGCCGTAGAGATTGCTTTTACCCACCTGTGCGCTAACAGTATTCTTACAATGCAATTATGCTAATCCTTAAAATGAAGGTCTTCTCATGGAAGAATAGAGAAGAACTGAAAGTCTTACTAAGTTTTAGTTAACTTTAAACCATTGCTCATTTATTAACAAGGTACATACCTGAGTAGCGGTATTTCTGCTAAAGCAATCTGTAGTTTAGCTTCTCTGGTTCTCGCATGTAGTTTGAATATCTCTAAAACTAGAGAATATCTGAACAATGAATGCGTCACAAGTAAAAAAAAAACAATGACAAAATCATTATATGAGATTAACGGTATTTGCAAAGTTATTTGGCCAAACATGAAATATCAGTCAAGCAAACCTTTTGGTTGTCTTATTAAAGGAAACTTCATTGCCAGGATATGTGTGTAAATCTTTAATGAAAGAAGGCAGCAACAGTGAAGAATTTTTACCTTCAACTAACTTTTTCGGTGCTGCAAGACTTACATACTTTACACACTTGAGTATTACGATTCCAAATAGTGCTATTGAAAGATATCAAAAGTAATGTTCTTTAATTTTGTCTGATCAAAAGCAAATTTTTAATTTACTTATGTTACAGTTCTGGTTCTGCTTTTTTATTTTTATTCTGGTAGTTGTTCACTAATAGCATGTTTATTGTATGGTTCTGTTTATATTCACTACTGATTTATGTTTACGGTCGACGGGAAATTATTTTTCCGTTTTCGTTTTCTGAAATGGACAATAAAGATCTATCTATCTACTTAATATCACAGCATGGTGACTCAATTACTGCAGTGACTTTAGGAGTCATAAAGTTACCCACACACTGTTAGGTAAATATGACTCGCGAGTCTTGCCGTTACCACCCTTACATTGACTGTGACCTTTAGAAATGCCTCTGGTAAATTTAGCTTGGGTGCACATGACAATATCATCCCTCCTTGCCTCCATGCCTCTCTATACATATGGTGTTCATTAACAATCATCACATTGGGTACAGTATAGGGTGTATAGAGCTTCTTTTGGATTCCTAACTACACTTTACAAACGGCTTACCTATCATATATTGCTACCTTCCAGCAATCTTCCAGTTCTTTCTGTTGTATACTGTTCAACCTGTCAAGGCTGACAAACACAGCTGTTAAACCTGGAACCTCCGCTAACCTTTCCGTTATATTTCCATAAGTCCCTTTACCGAAAATGGTCTTCTTACCCGGCTGCGTCGTAGAATAAACTGCACTGTCTACAACGGTCCACTTCAAAGTCCGGACAAGTGAAATACTTTCCTCTAATTGTAACTTGGGGTTCCATGAAGACCCCTTACGTGGACCGGATTTTATATGAGGCTGTAGTACAAAAACACGGTGTGGTTCTCCTGGCTTTCTCTCCTTGAGACCGACTTTCATTATTTGTATGGAGTCAAGAAGTCTGTCATGGTGTACATCATTGAACTCTGGAGAATTACTGGAATCGCTTGAGTTTAAACTGTTGCTGATAATAAAGGTTCTACAAGGACCACTCTTCAAGATGTCCTTATTTAATGATCGAAAAAAGCAGTCACATGCGGTTGTTAACTTCAACCTTTGAAAGTGTCCTCTCGGTATGTAACCATTATATCTCCATAGCAACTGCCCTAACCTGAAGTTCACAGACATCATTTTTGCTGAAAGCTACTCGACCAGGAGAACAGGGAAAGGCTTAATTTATTTATTTACCCAACTTTTATTTGAAATTTAATTGGTCATTTTACAACTTTCTTTGATAGTTAGCTGTAGTGTATATAGCGGATAAATTAGTGTACTGTTATCACAAGGAGCTGAGTGTGATACTCTGGGCATTCCATATAGATGCATGTCTTGCTGTCATTTTCTATCCTTCACCATATACCAGTCAATTACAAGGTTTCTGGAAGGAATAGAAAGACAGAATAAAATCATAGAACACAACTATATAATATTAATATAAAAAATGTTCCCTGCAATACAGTCATATGTACTGTATTGTAGGTTATAATTTTGTGTCAATTGTACTAGTATATAAGTCTGCAGTAGCTAGTCTAGGCCAAAACACTTTAGGTCTAACTTTAGAATCCGTACCATATGAATGGGAAAGCTTACTTCGAATAACAACTGTATAATCCGGCTTGGTTTCTGTCTCCCAAATCAATAGAATTAGGGTTAGGAAGTAGGGTTAGGTGTTAGGAATTAGGGTTAGGAAGTAGGGAATAGGGTTAGGAATTAGGGCTCTGTAGCTAGGTAGTCGAATGGTAAGGATTCTAAATTAGTACCACACTTTAATATGATTATTCATAAATATATGACATAACCTTCATCTAACATGTGAATATGTTTAATTTATCAGACCAGAACATGCACATAGTACATTTAGTGTAATAGACTAATAGTTAATACTGTGCCTAGGCTTTAGCAAATTATCTCGCGTAA
Source organism: Apostichopus parvimensis (assembly GCA_000934455.1). Taxonomy (NCBI): domain Eukaryota; kingdom Metazoa; phylum Echinodermata; class Holothuroidea; order Aspidochirotida; family Stichopodidae; genus Apostichopus; species Apostichopus parvimensis. Next base: position 22,724 of record KN887354.1, on the reverse strand, counting down.
TTACTACATACCCTACCTCTACCAAATAATCAGAAGGAAACAGACTACCTAACAAACGATGTCTCTTACATTCATTTATTCTAAGAGATTCGGCATGGCAGCTAACATGGTACATATGTATCGAAAAGAACTTGAAGGTTGGGTAAAAATAGGGTCGGTAGCATGAAACTATGAAATATTCACATTTATCGTAATATCCCTCGACAACAGTGATGAAGGTAGGTGTGCGATATTAAGAATAACATCTCTCTTGTCGTGGATGATTCAACCATTGTAAGGAGCAGGAGGTAATTCTTCGAATTACAGAATACAATCTCAGATACATAAATTTCAAAAATTCGATAATTAACATAAGAACTATTTTGACTTTAAAATACTAAAAACAATCGTTTGAATTATTTCAATTTGCGGCTAAATTCTCGGAGTATGTTACAATTTTGCAAACCAACTATTAGGGGTGAATGGTAACACATAATACTATCATCCTACCACTAGAACGACATGTTTACAAAATGGCAGCCCCCATGAGTACTCCGTGTGTTATTCGTCTGTATTAAACATGTGCTCTTTTGGTTCCAATTAATTTGGTTAATAATCACCGAAACTATATCTGAATGTTTGTCACCATCGACTGATCATAAATGGATTTATTCATCGTCAATAGGTTCGTAAATACGTGTTTTGTACTACCTTGAATTTAGGCTATTCGCCAAGGATGGCAGTTCATAATGTTACTATTGTAGGCCTATACACTGTACTGTAACTTGTAGGTGTAACAGCAGTGACCGATACTTGGCAGCCCGGAGGGTCAAATTGTTATCCACTTGTACAGTGTTAGTGGCAGTTAAAACAAGCTTTCTATCTGACATTGTTTAAATTGTTAGATCTATGTTAAAACTATTCTTTCACTATAGTAATAAGTGTCCAAACATATCCTCGATTCACAGATTCACTGGAGACGAAGAAGCAACCAGTACTGCTCCATCGCAAGCCATTCTTGAAAAGTTACATAAGAAAGCAGAAGAGAGGAAGAGACAAAAACAGTTGAGAGAAAAGAGGAAGGGAGAGGAAGGAGGTGAAGGTAAAGAGGTCCTTGAAGATGGGGACAGAAAGATAAAGAAGAGGAAAAAGCAGAAGCAAGACGATCGATCTGGAAACGATGGTGAAGACGATGATGATGATACCAGAAACACTGGAGTACATGATGGAGGAGCCACGGGACAGGTTCTTGATGATAGCCACGGTATGGATGAAGAGAGCGACCAGCGGAGGAGAAAGAAGAAAGATAAAAAGAGGAGAAAGGCAGACGGGATGGAACACAATGACTCGATCGGGTACGGTGACAGTGGGCAGGAACTAGAGGAAGGAGCTGAGGGTAGAATTGATGGTCCGGGAGATGTACGGGAGAAGAAGAAAAAGAGAAAGAAGAGGTCCAAGGGAGACTCGGAGGCAGAGATATTAGAGGGAGATGTATCGGTCGATGATATCTCGAAAGACGGAAAGAGGAAGAGAGGAGGCAAGAAGGATAAACGGAGGCGCAAAGATAAGGATGATGTGAATGGAGAGGACTCGGCGGAGGCAAACGGCGAGGGAGAGGAAGGTCTTGAAGGGAAAGGAGAAACCGAAAATGGAGAGAAACTTTTTCCAGTTTTGGGAGATTTCAGTCATGCTAAGAAAGAAAAGGTAATCTTGAATATATACTGTATCACGGCAGCTAGTCATTTTTTTAATAGAAGCACTAGTAGTTTTATGGAAGGCAACACATATATATGTTTCAATGTGTTCTGCAAATTTTGAACACATCTATAAATTAATGTCCCAACCTTATAATTCAACAGAAGAAAAAAACTGTTAGCATACTGCTTTTATAAATGCATAAAGTTTCAAACTTCAGTGGATTACTTAATCATTATTATTGGCTTACAAATATCACAGGTCCATAGAGTATTGCCCGAGTGGCTGGCGAAGCCAACCAGAATCAGCGGTGATGTGGAGCACCAGTCTGTAAGCCTGAGTGTGATACCCGGTCTAGATGAAAGAATACTGACAGCTCTGGCCGAGATGGAGATCAGTTCATTCTTTCCAGGTAGGTACTGTACCGTGGGGTCTAACTTGAGGGGACGGCTTGTCCCTACAGCCTGTTTTGTCTTTGAATGCAAAAGTGTTTGCAGTATTTGAAAGATGGAAAATAAAGGATAAGTACTCTCCTAAATTAAAAAATAATTAAAATAATAATAAAATAGAATGTTGTAGACAGATGGATATGATATATATATCTGGAAGTTTTGAAGTATTCCTAGAACGAAGGGGGATGGTGGGCATTATTCCCATCCTTCTCAAAGCAAATGGGAGACTCTTCCCTCAGCACCCCCCCCCCTCCCCCCTTGCTCTACATTTAATTTCTCACCCATATTCCAAATTAAGCATACCTGACATTTACTGTAGTATTTCAATTTGGAATCATTTAGTCCCAATTTAAAAAACTCCATGGTAGTGTGTTACGGTCCCATATTGTCAATGTAGTTTCTTCCTGAGCTATGTGGTAACTTTATATGTTGTTGGAAGCTTACTACTATTGTCCTTTCTGAGCATACTGTAGGTCACCTATTTTGTTACGTACAGTATGCTGTCAGTTACAAACTTGTTATTCTGTTTGTCATATATATCCGTGGTACATCTCTCCCTGCACCCTCCATGTAATATTTACAGGTAGTAATTCCTACTGATGTGACTTCTCTCTCTCACTTTCTACAGTGCAAGCAGAGGTCATACCACTCATGTTACAATCAGCCAGACATGGTATCTACCTAGGCCCTGGTGGCTACCATCCTGGGGACCTCTGTGTAGCAGCACCAACTGGTAGTGGGAAGACACTTGCCTTTGCTGTACCCATTGTACAGGTACTGGTTATTGTTTGAAGGCCAGGGGGGGGGGTTACCATTAGTCTGCAATATCTTATAATATTCTAGGGCCAACCTTGCCTTTGCTGTACCCATTGTACAGGTACTGGTTATTGTTTCGAGGGGGGGGGGGGGTTACCATGTTTACTGTGCAATATCTTATAATATTGTACAATTAGACTTACTAATGTACTTCAAAGGACCTGTGTCATTATGTGGCATAGCGTGTAACAATGATAATATCTATCATGATTGTCATGGTTAAAACCGTTGCTTAAAATAAAGTTCCAGTAAGATAAAAATGACATGTGTATGCTGGCTGGACTCAGTAAGGCACAAAGGTTAATTTAATATATTGTGTTTCTCTGCTAAGATCTCACATTCTCACCATTGTTTGAAATATTAACGTGTTTTAGTCGATGGAAGTCCACTTATGATCACCTTCATGTATTCTCCACAATTTGCTATAACTACACCACAACATGTCCACAACTTCTAACACTTTTCCCTCCCTTTTTTTCACGCTTTGTGTCACAGATCTTAATCAATAGAGTACGCCAACGGTTCCGTGCGTTGGTTGTGCTGCCGACCAAGAATCTAGCCACTCAGGTGTATAAGGTCTTCCTTGGATTGTGTCAGAAGACACCATTAAAAGTGGTTATGATTGGTGGACAGAGGACCATTAAACAAGAAGAGGATTTATTGGTTAAACGGAGGTGATTGTTATATCTCTTCTTAATCCTTCTCTCTTAAAAATATACTCCGTCTCGTCTCGATTTGAGGGGTTTTAGAAAAGAGCGAGAGGTCTCGCTCCAGCCGGTAACACTCGTATGAAACAAAATTAACAATTCTTACGTGAAATATAATTATATATTTTGTTCAATTCTGTTCATATTCAAGTACAAACGGAGAGAGTTTCTCCGGTGGAGATATACTAGTGGCCACTCCCGGTAGGCTGATTGACCATATAAACCACACTGAGGGATTCACTCTCAAACATCTCAGATTCCTGGTGAGTAGGTTGATCTGTTTCGGTTTACAGGCATGAGCTTTTTTCTCGCGAATTCGCGGAATATCCGTGATTTCTTTCTAACTCGGGGACAAAAGCTATTATCCTAACACACTGTAGCATACGCAAACTGGAGCCTATACCGCAATTTTTTTTTTCCCCGTGATTTTGTTTTAACCCCAGGCTCATCCCTGGGTTAAGCTCAGTCATCCAGAAGTTAGTAAGGGTTTGGCAATTCCAGATGGTTCCTAGCACCTAGTAGGGATCAAGTTAGGAGAATTAAAAAAAAAAGGAAAGATTTATTCCAAAAACGTAAATAAAAAGCTTACATCTGTTTATGCTATTCAATTTTTTTCGATCAGTGGTTCGTCGGTAAGAATATAACGATGAGCTTTCACCGAGATGCTATAACTTTGTGACGGCAAGACTAACATCTAAGCGCATGGTGAAGAACTAATTAACAACTTTACTGTGCTGGTTTCAAGTTTGTATGTGACAATAAGTGTGTCGATAGAACAACAATGATCCCATCATAATCTGTGATTTTTGCAACATGTTTACAAAGAGAAGATTCTATTACTTAATAATTTTAAATGACACACATTTGACTGAACTACTGGAGAAAGGTTTTCTTGCCTCTCTTGAAATGTTTGTAGGTGATAGATGAGGCAGACAGTATGATGGTGCAGCTGTCCAAGGACTGGATCACCAAGGTAGAGAGAGCTGTATATAAAGATACACCCCACCAGGAAAGTGGCAGCAGACATCCAAGGGGTTCCATCACAGTAGAGAGGTCAGTAACAAATATCGTCTGTGGAGTGGTTTGTGGTCATAAATTGCCATCAGATTTTTAAGAGGGAACGTGGAAGTAAACTCCACCTTCTCTCGTGGAGATGACATTAAATATAAGCTCGGTTTATGTGATCCATGGACTCACATTTAAACCACAGTTTTATGTTACTATAGTACTAGAGGTACTGTATATATATTTGTTGAGGGGATGCGGAGGGATATATGTATTTCAACCTTGCCGAGTATTCGTTCTGTCTTTCATACTAGTCATACCTTTCTTCGATAACCATCCAATTTTTTTTATTATTAGTCACCAATTTAATTTCTCTCGTTCTTTCTTTTATAGTGAATCAAGGATGGAGATGCCTGTAAGTTTGTTTTTTAACCTCTCATCTGACAACAATTATTCCTTAATAGATAGACAGACAGACAGACAGACAGACAGACAGACAGACAGACAGACAGACAGACAGACAGACATTTTATTGACTTGGTCACTAGTGCATATACTTTTGATGTCTCAACCAACCTAGTTTTAATCTTTAACTTATTCAGCAATTTTTTTTATCATTACTATATAAGAGTATGGAATGTCTTAATGTCTGCCATTTCATCATTATCTATGGATTGACTATTGAAGTCAAACCCTAGAGTCAAACATCAAATTCTTCTTTAACATATAACGAGATATGGTAACACCAGTCAATGCTTCGGTTTTAAATCATTCATCCAAAACACAACAAAATAATCTGTCGTTCTACTCATTTGGTTTTCTGTCATACTCTCAAAGTCATCTTTGTTTACACTTGATTTTCCATTACGAACCCTGTTCAAGTACTGTTTTATATTTCATTACTTCATGTTTCTTATAATAGTCAACTTTGTTTTGTTTTTTCCCTCACAGTTACAAAAAGTTCTCTTCTCCGCCACTCTATCACACAATCCTGAGCAGCTGTCTCACTTAAAACTGTTTCAACCACAACTAGTCACAACCAAGGCATCACGTGACCAGAAACCGACCAATGAAACAAGTGTCGACAAGGATGACCCAGCTGGTGATGACAGCTACGTTATCCCGTCCAGTCTCGAGGTGAGAAACCTAATTCATATCAATACATTATAAATACAATGTTCAAATCAACATTTGTAATAGCCCATTGTGAAGCATTGCAATACTAGTTCTGTTTTGGTGACATATTTGCCTTACTCAAGAGATCAAATATGATTCTAACCAACTTGAAATCATCTGTGATTCCTATTAAGATTCAAACCAACACTGAAGGTGTGTGTTGTAATATGATAATTAAACCTTTCTTATAGACTTATTTTTTAGTAATTTAAGCCTTTAACCTTTGATAACCTTTCAATTTCATATCTTGATGCTAATATTTATGACTATATATTTTAACATTTCTTAGTCTTTATTACTCCTGTTTATAAATATTATTTTTATACTTATATTGGTGATAAACGTAATTAAACTGAAATGAAAGATCACATAATTATGACATCTTTCATGATAATTTTTTTTTTTTTTTTGACAGGAGCTATACATGGTTTGCACCAGTGGAGAGAAACCTCTTGTAATAGCTCATCTGCTCCAAAACCTTGGCTTATCACAGGTTTTATGTTTTACAAACTCAGTGGAGTCCAGTCACAGGTAAATGTTACTGGTTCTCACTATTCATGGATTCAACAGTTTGAAATTCTTGTTGCGTAGTGCTACCTCCAGATTTTATTGGCTGATATCAGTCAACGTAATGTTGGCTGTTGATAATGTTAGATTGAATGTGTTGTTAATAATCTAATATTATACAACACCTAATTATATTCCGGCCATTTGATTGGTCAATTGCTCGTCGATTGCATGCAGAATCCGCTCTATTGCACTCTATGAAATAGAACCATGGGTTATACTTTTTTGATAGCACTTTTTTTCAATGGTAAGAGAGCAGAGAAGCCTGTCTGTTCAAAAAAATCTGTTGCATGAGTTCATTTTACATCCAATTATATCCAAATTTGAAGGTGTTGTATAAAACAAATAATGAATGGTTTCCATGAGTTGGTTTCCATGAGTTGAAAGATGTAATTTGTTCCATTCAACTCGGCTGCGCCTCATTGAATGGAACATTCCATCTTTCAACTCATGAAATATTTGCACTATTGCACTCATAACCATTCATTATTTGTATAATAAGGCATGAGCTTTTTTCGCGAATTCGCGTAATATCCGTAATTTCTTTTCTACCTCGGGGACAAAAACTATTATCCTAACACACTGTAGCATACTCAAACTGGAGCCTATACCGCAATTTTTGCAAAGTTCCGTGATTTTTTTTTTTAACCCAGTCTCATCCCTGAATAATGTTACTTGACATTCAAATTAACCATAATACCAGCCCTCATGATTGTAAAATGCATTCAATTGTAAGTCTTCATTTAGCATAGAATTTACAGACCTTCTTTCCTTTAAACCGATACCCTTCCACCTCACAGCCTCTCCCCCCCCCTCCCCCCACCCCTGTCCTTGCTACTTAAGTTAGTATGTAGAATGAAACAGAGAAGTGTTTTTCATCAGAAGCAAGCAGAGGAAAACCAAATTTACTAGAAAATGAGCACATGAACCCCACCATCATCATTACAATATGATAAATAATCCCATTCCCATCCCCACCCCCACCCCCCCACCAACCCTCTGCCAATCTCAAACAGCTAAGTAAATATTTTTTTCCAGTTTGTGAAATATCACAGTTGTAAATTTTCTTCTTCAAAAACACATTCTGTATAAAGTCTGTATATGACATGATCCAGTCACACATGCTTCAATTTGTATTGTTCCTGTTTTATAGATTTTAATATATTATTTTATATATTATTTCTCATTTTATATACTATTTTTCGTTAGTATGGGATGCAAAATTATTAACTAAGTCTAAAAAACAAATATGAAAGTTCTTACAGTTGACCTAAGATATTCAGTGTCAGCAGTGTTGTACGTTCCGCTTGAAAAATATGAAAAGAAATTCAAGTGTGAATTACAAAAAGAAACCTAACTTTCTCCTCCTTGTAACAATACCGACCTAACATAGCGATTGGTGATCAGTAGGAAACTTTCAACAGATGTTTTAACTGTGTTGTCTCATTTCTATTCTGGGGACAGGTTGTATCTCTTAATGGACCTGATGGGAGACATGAAAGTTGGTGAATTTTCATCCAAGCTGAGCGGAGCCCAACGGCAGAACATGATCAAACAGTTTAAGAATGAAAGCATCCGCCTGTAAGTATCATGTTCCGATCCTGGTCACTGGGCTGAGAGGAAAGAGTTTTCCAGTTAAAAGAATCGCTTAGAGGGGTATTGTTTTCTCATAAATCATACCAGACGAATGCAAAAGGACTCGACATTACTCCAACAATTAACTTGAGACATCTCAAACATGGTTGTGCTGTCACAGGGTCACATTGCTTTCGTGTGTCAAACCTTTGTTCTACCCTGTACCTCGTACAACACTTTACAGATTCCTATGTGTCGAAACTCATACGTGTGGAAATAAGCTTTTAAAAGACTCCCGAAAGATCTCTTTGCCATTCCAACTGCTACTGCAGACTCATCAACACTTGTATTGTTTTGGTCTTCCATTTGTGGATAAGTTGCCTTATTCACAGATCAGAGGTAAATCACTTTGCGTGAGGGGTGTGAGATTCTCAGATGTATTTGGTAATCGACTATCTGTTTTACATTCATTAACACTTCATCATTAAGCTCTCTAATGCTCCATGATATTAAAGTCACAGTGCTATTTATTTATTGGCGTAAAAATTTAGGTGGTAATAAGGTCTGAAATATTCCCACATTGATATTTGAAAGGGGGGAAGACTCTTTGACACAGGACCAGACAAAAAAAAAAAAGAGGTCTTTGCAGAAATTTGGGGGCAGTCTTCATCTCGTTTTGTTTTTTATTTGAAAACGGATTTAATTATCTACTTTTGACGTTGCAATGTTTTTAATACTTCTCTCACGTTTCTCTCTGTCGTAGGTTGATCTGTTCCGATGCGATGACCAGAGGAATGGACCTCAGTAATGCTAAGTATGTCATCTCATACGACCCACCCCTACGGCTCAAGACCTACATACACCGTGTCGGCAGGACGGCTCGAGCCGGTCGTAAAGGGACGGCTTATACGATCCTGCTCAAGGAAGAGGTAAGGCATGAACTACAGCCACGATAATAACTTAAAGGGTGTGAAGACTCGCGCAAAAAGAAACGTTTAATGCCGGTAATCTGACCTAGTTTCGAATGAGGTGTAACAGAAGTGTTAGACACCACCATCGATCCCAGAAAATACACACAGCTTGCTACCGTCGGTAAATAGACACTAGTGTACAGTCAATACATACAGCTGCGGTCAATACCCACAGCACAGTGTATGAACAATACAGCGATGGACATCTCAGGTCCAGCTAAAGATAACAAGGTATCACGGTATCATTACTGTCTGCATTTTGTAGCGACACAAACAAAACGTCACTTGCAAGACACAGAAAGTTAACTTTTTCAGATGGCCGCACGCGGTTTGGGGCGAGTCTTCAATGCCTTTAATAGACTTGCTCTTGAACACTTCAATGTAATGTTGCTTCTCCAGCATAGACAGATTTCAACGTTTTCCAGATGTTGGTATATTTGGTTGTAATGGTAGCATCAGCTTTAGGTTAACAAAATAGAGGCTTCTTAAACTGTTATTTTCCTTGAAATTAAATCAGGTTTCTTGCATTTTGAGGGGAAAAGGAATGTATGTCTGTTTTGGGGGCTATATTTTTTACTAAACGTTCATCTTATAGGGGACGAGGTCTGGTCACCCCGATGAACAACCAAATTAACTGTTGCTCTGTTAATGGGTAGTATCTTATTAACAGGCAAAAATTGAACGAAGGTAATATTTAAGAAGTTAATAATGCCAGTTGTTCATATCATGTCCTTGATTCAATTCTAGGTTGGAAAGTTCATGAAGATGGTAAAGCGAGCTTCATCGAAAGGAATGCAGCAGGTTGCTGTGGAAAGCAGCGACTTTGATGATTTGGTGGATGGTTACCAGAGGGCGTTAAAGAAGTTACCACAATCATTAAAGGTATTATATACAGTATATATATATATAGATATATAGATATAAAGAAGCCAGTATTTTGTAAATGTTGCTTTTGGATGTCGCCATAGCTGAAGAAAGTATTTGGGCCTTTACACAATAAACCAACACGAAAATCAACACATGCAGTTTTCAGTATTGAAATTGGTTTTTTCTTTGTTCTATTAGGATGAGTGTTAGTTATTTGAAGCAGAGAGATAGCATAGAAAGTTTCAACATCCTACTTGAATTTTGAAATTTTGGTCCATTGGAATCCTATGGGAAAAATAACGGGCGAACATTGACATACACCAGAAATATATAACGGTTGTAACACATTGACATACATCACATGGCAGGCAATTTTTCATAAAGTTTAAAACATATATAGTCTTGGGCATTTTCCTATGATGGCATATAGTCATACCTGCCACACAACCAAA